>CAUYON010118871.1:0-30457 GCA_963573935.1 Arctocebus calabarensis
GGAGACACCTGTGCCTTGGCGTCTCCTTCACTTTACACTTAGGACTAAATGTGGAACCCCCATTTTCTATGCCTAGGTCAATTTCTTGTGAATTTCCTAGGCCTCAATTCCATGAATGGACTGTATCCATTCATTGATACATTCATTCACCTCGCCCCCGGCGGAAGGGACTGTATTCATTCATTTGTTTCCTGGCCAAGGAACCCATACACCTATATATACCCTGAGACACTAAAGGCCTAAAGGAGGAGACGGGGAAAGATCGGGAGAGAAACAGAGAGAGCTTCTCTCTCCCCACTTGAACTCTCTCCCTCTACCAGGAGCTTTAGTGTTTTCTGCATTCTTTTCTGTAAATAAATTCTGTGTTATCACTGGGGGGGGGGGAGAAATAATGTAATGAAGAATAATAAAATACATGTATTTAAAAAAATAATAATAAATTAAAAAGAAAAAAGAAAGAAAAAGAAGCCATCATCTACCAAAAGGCTGATCTTTAAAAATATTTAGGCAGGAGAGGACACAAATGAACTATTTTTTCAGGTCATCTTTCTCTCACCAAGAAATGCAACTCTTTTCCTTTTTTTTTTAACATCTAAAATCAAGTTGAACTTATAATTTTTTTTTTAAACAAGAGTCTCACTATGGCACCCTCAGTAAAGTGCCCTGGAGTCAACACTGTATCTGTTTTGATTTTTAAGACAGTCAGAAACTACTAGTTTGTTAAGACAGGTAGCTGCAAAAGATAATTTTCTTCCCCCCCCCCCTTTTTTTATATTTTTTTGGCTGGGGCCGGGTTTGAACCCTCCACCTCCGGTATATGGGCCTGGCACCCTACTCCTTTGAGCCACAGGCAGCATCCCTGCAAAAGATAATTTTCAAAATTTTTCACTGAGAAAAAATTTATATACAGTGATGTTAAGTTTACAGTAATTTTTTATAAATTAAGATACAGGAGCATTGATTCCTATTTGACTGACTTTGGATGAAGGATGAATACTTTTTGCATCGTGCAGGTAAGCCAGTTCTTATTTGGACAGAAAGTCTCCCTGAGAGATTTGCTTAAGATCTGTGAACAAGGCAAAGCCTGAAATCCCAAAAGTAACAGTAGCCCAAGGCGATAAACGCTCTCCACTCCTGTTCAGGCCAAGCCAGGGAGCCACCCTTTCAGGCTGCCCCACTCTGCTGCTCTGTAAACTCAGGCCCCATCCCAAAGCAGAAACACCAGCAGACAGTGGGCACCAGTGTTATAATGATGCACAGAACAGTTATTTTTTTTTATATGGTGGGACAGATAGAGCCAGGGAGAAGGGGCTGGAGCTTCTGTTCCCAACGTGGGTTCTCGTTGGGTCAATAGCAAGATTGTTATGAGAGCGAAACTAGAGCCGGGTAATGTGTGTAGGATCTGTGGCTTTATCGTGTCCCTGCTATGTTAATTAGTATTAGGAGCATGATGGATTGGCAACACGTGTGCTCTCTGAGTCTTAAACCAGCCCTGAGAGTTTAGCACTCCATTAGTTACACATCACAGAAGCCCAGGGGATGTTTACTCAAAAAGCGGATCACTTACTGGAGGGAAACATGCTAATTCATTCCTGATACCGTCTGGGGAGAGGGTCGCCCCCTCCACCAGTGCGCCTTGTAACCCGTCATCCAAGACAGAGATGGAATTAGAGGCTGGCGGGAAACTACAGAAATCCCCGGCCCTCCGGCCTGGGAACCCTGAAATCCCAAATCCTCAGTTGCTCCTACGTGAATCTCTCTGAGACAGAAGTTCAGAGAAGGCTCTGGGTTGACATTTCAATTCATTACCTGATTCCAGAAGCCAGGAACCTCAACCCACCTCTCCCACCCCCTTGCCAGCTCCAGAGAAGGGAACTCCTACTCTGCCATCCTCGTCACCCCATTTTCCAGCAGCTGCTACCTCCCAGGTCCAGGCCAGCTGCATCTCCCCCCTCAGGATGGAGGGGCACCAAGAGCGCCCAAAGGGGCTGCCTGAAATCCTGCGCCTCCTCAGAGGGAGGCAATTGCTACTGACCTTATTTTTTGTTAAAAATTAAAAATAATTCATATTATTTTATTTTGTGTTAACTCAGTGGGCTTTAGAAAAGATATCCTCCAAGCTCCCTTCTGACAGTAAGGTTCTGGAGTTTTAATGCTGTCAAAACAATTTTGTAGACATAAAAAATGCAGGTTTGGCTAAAATATTAATGAATCTATGAGTAGTGCTTGCTTTAAATAAGCTGGCATAATTGGTATGTACTATCCATGAAGACAGCGTATACACCATATACAGTACCTTCATTTAGGCAGGGTGTACTGGTAATTGTTTAATAATTGGCTGAGGGCATAGGGGTAGGACAGATGGGAGCTCTGATTTGTACTGTTTGCCAGTTGCTGTGGTATAAATAATCCCCATGGCCAAATTCAAGTTTCCAATCTGACATGACTGAACACAGAGCTGGGAAGAGAGGATGCTTGCAACTGGACCCGGCAAGCTGGTAGGAGCAAGTTCAGCACCTCATTACAAGTTAGATAAACAGAGTGAAATGCAGATCATTCCCGCTCCTCATTTCTGTAAAGTTTGTCTTCCTCTCTCCCTCTGATCTGGGTTTCAATCCCACCTTAACTGGTATAGAATCTCGAGAGTATTCCCTTGTTTCTTTCCTTGCATACAAAATTGAGGCTTTTAAGAATAGGTTCTATTCACAGAGTAGAAAAGTGGTTATCAGGGCTCAGGGGTTGGGGAGAGACAGGGAAGAATGGAAAGAAGTTGGGTAAACGGTACAAACTTTCAATTATGAGATGAATAAGTTCTGGGAATCTAACGGACAACATGGTGAGTATAGTTGAGAGTATTGCACTGCATACTTGAAATTTCCTGGGAAAGTAGATCTGAAGCCTTCTCACACACACACGAAAAGGTAATCATGTGAGTGATAGATGTGTTAATTAACTTGATTGTGGTAATCATTTCATATGGTATGAGTAGATCAAATCATCATCACATTATACATTTTAAATATACATAATTTTATTTGTCAATTATACCTAAATGAACCTGAAAACAATTAAATAGGTTCTACTCTATAGGGATGTTGTAATGATTAAATACTTATTGTACTTAGGATCCCATAAAACAGTGACACTCAAACTTCAGTGTGTATCAAGACTGCTAGACCACTCGCTAAAACATGCTTGCTGGCCCCCACCCTCAGAGTTTCTGATTCAGCAGGTTGGAGCCTGAGAGATTGCATTTCTAACAAATTCCCAGGTGACAATGATATGGCTAGTCCAGAGCCCACACTTGAAGAACCACTACCCTGAAGATTTTGGTATGGTGCTTAAAACTCATTAAATATTGGCTATATTGCTATGAATTCTAAGAAGTCAGAGCCATCGCCTCTAAATGAAGACCATACCACCAACACCCCAAGCCTTGTCTAAATGATGGTCCAGTCCTAGAAGAACTCCTTTGGACCCCTGAAAACCTCTGCTGCCTCTAACAAGAAAAAGTAGAGACAGATGGTCCCTTTTCTCTTGTTGTTCCCTCCATCAGTCAATCAATAAGACACCAAGTGAGTGTCCACCTTGTGTGCTAGCTCCAAAAATGGTGAAAATCAGATAGGATTAAAAGTCACATACACCAAAGGCAGGCATCAAAAAGAGATCATAGAAGGGGAAAAGGGAGAGGGTGGGGTGGGAGAGGATGGGTGGAGGGAGAGTAATTAGTGGGACCACACCTACTCACATGTACCCTTGCCTCTTACAAGGGTACATGTGAAATTTACTAGGTGTAGAATATAAAGGTCTTAACACAATAACTAAGAAAATGCCGTGAAGGCTATGTTAATCAGTTTGATGAAAATATTTCAAATTGTATATAAAACCAGCACATTGTACCCCATGATTGCATTAATGTACACAGCTATGATTTAATAAAAAAAAAAGAATTAAAGATTTAAAAAAGTGGGGGGGGGACTACTTACACCAGCCATACACCATACACCAGCCCAAAGGAGAAATTCCCAAAAGGCAGCTGTCCTTCCATCAGGCATTTAAGTTTGCTTGGCTGTTTTTTATCAGCCATTGATCATATATAAGCCTGACAGCATGTATATTTATTGGTGACAGTCGGGGTTGATAGATTCTACTCTTAGCATCAGATATGACTCATTCTTGAGAGAAGTTACACAGATTTAATTCACATTCTCTCTCATTATTCCCTCCTAAATACCCCATTTTGTGTTTCACACTATATTTAAACAGCTGCGAAGTAAACTTCATATATTTACTTCTCACCACAATGACTAATTGCCTGAAGCCCACTGCGTTTGCTGTATAACCAAGAGGGGAGCTAGGAATGGTTAAATATTAATGGTTTTTAGGCCATCTATGCTGCTATATCTAGTAATTATCCTTCACTAAAACCCATCACACAAGCCACACCCTGCAGGAAGGCCATAGATACAGGTAGCTTAATGCTTAAAAAAGCACAAGGGAAAGCAGGGCTCATCCACTGGGAAACAGACTTCTCCCAGCCCCTCACTCCCACGTGAACGGCCTGGACAGTAGTTCCCGGCAGTGGGAAGCTGGGACACATGCTGGATTAGGAAATGACCAGCACCACCCGTGCCTGGAGCACAGCAACCACAGGAAACACCACTGAGTATTGAAAACCCAGATGGGAACCCCGGGGGCAGGCCCTTCAGATCCTCCATGGACCTTAGCCTTTGAAAGATTCAATATTCTGAGTTTTGGATATACCAGCAGAGGACTGGCCTAGTATTTCCATCTTACTTTCATGGCTAACTTTCTTCCTTTCCATGTAACACAGCTCCACACTGCTGCCAGCACAAACATTCCCTCTGTACACAGACCCTCCTCTAACTTAGCCCTCTCCGGCCAGCTATGCCAGAGCCAAGAAATGTGGACTCCATCCTTCCTTTCTTCGGTATTTTTCATTTAGAAGGTAGTTAGTTCCTCCAAACACACATTTCACTCTAATAATCCTCTTCCTTCCTGTAATACTCAAGCCAGCTGCCTTCCTCCTCTCCTGCCACCTTCAGAGTCTCCACAAGGAGAGTGGGGGGGGAAGAGGGAAGAGAAGTGAGCCTTCTGCCTGTGTGTTCATCAGCTCCCTAGAACAGCAGCAAGATGCCCAACTCTGTCGAACGCTTTACACGATGAACTAATCATACTACCGGAAAATTCCCAGAGTAAATACTCAGTGAGGTGGAAACCAGCCAGCAAATTAAAACTGGAGAAAGTTTCCCACCTTGTGGTTTAAGTGCCTCTCTTTCCCTTCTGTTACTGGTATTCAGAGTCTTATGGTTTATAAACAAAAGTCAGAGGAAAAGATCAACAGACTTGACTACTTGAACATTAAAACACTAGAAAGAAAAGGAAAGGAAGAAACAAGGAAGGGAGGAAGGGAAGGAGGGAAAAAAAGAGAAAAGGGGGAAATAACAGACTAGAGAAAACATTGGCAGCAAATAGGTTAAATAGGTTAATTAATACTTTAATTAAATAGTATTTGATAATAGAAAACCAAAATGAACAGAATTCACAAAATAAGTATAACTAGTAATTAAATACAGAAAGATAGGCTCATGGGAAATCAAAGAAATGCAAAAGTAAAATATTGCAAGGATACATGTCAAATATATTAAGAGAAGAGTATAAATGTCTAAACACAACAATTAAATAAGTGAGGTAAATGCTATGTTAACCAGTTTGATATAAACATTCCAAACTGTATATAAAATCAGCACATTGTACCCCATACATGCAGTAGTGTGCACAGTTATGAGCTAATAAAAAAAAGATATAACAATACATAAACCTAAAAAAAAAATGTTGAGCCTTGACCCCATAAAGTAGCAAAAGTGGATTTGACAATAACACCCAAATCCAGCAAGAGTAGTGCAAAAGTGGCATTCATGCACTGCTGGGAGCAAGAGAAATTGATATTACCCTTGGGCAAAGCAGTTTAGAAATATATACTGAATACCGTAAGTTGTTCATACTCATTGACCCAGAAATTTCACTTCTAAATGAGTAAATAACCCAAAGAAAGGAGAAGCTATACACATAAGTTTATTGAAGGTAACATTATTTGTAATTTTTTTAAAAATTGAAGCAACCTACTAGCCCAACAATAGGGAACAGCTAAGAAAACTCTGGTGCTTCCTCCATTCACTTACTCAACAAACATTTAACAGTCATCATCCATGTGCTGGTCACTCCTTCTAAGGGTAATCAATGACAGGTAAATGAGATAAAATATACATTTACACTTTTCCCCTTCAAATCAAGAAGTGCCAGCCTTCAGTGAGCCATCATCAGAGAATAAAATGCCAACTATAAATATCAAGGAAACCAATGGCAACTGGCCTTGATCCCTAATTAACTATTTAAGGCATCTGGAAAGTCATGGCAGACAGCTATGGCAAGGACTCTGTGTACCCCAGAATTCACCAGTCCACTGCTCTAAGAGACTTGAACTCAAGTGTACCACAGCCCCTGAGCCTAAGCAATCGGTTTGTCTTCAAAGAGCCCTATAAATGTTTACAGGATGCCTGGTCTCTGGGGCAGTGGAGGTGATGGGCAGAAGCAGGTGATAAAATAGAGCCTCACTCCCCAGCAGGGCTCCTTTCTTCCACTCTCCCTGACCCTTGCTCTGTGCCCAACACTGTTCTTCCAACACTCTGAAGGTCCCTCGACTGTCTGGGTAGAGAGTTGGGCAGAAGTGAGTGTGGTGGGAGGAGCAACACACAGTCAAGGAAGCTGGCCTGCCAGAGAGAGCCCTCGAGGCTGTACCGCTCACCACTGGCCTCCAAGAGCAGCACCCATCTCCCAGGAAAAGCAGGCTGCCCTGACACAACCGTCAGACAAGGGCACCTGCCACTGGGCTATGAAACCAATCTGACTCTCAGTTTCCCACCAAAGAAGCCACTCTTCCCAAAAACCTAAGATTTTTTTGTCAGTAGGAAATAGGCTTTTAATTCATAATCAGAAATAAGGCTTAAATGCAATTACCCCTGGTAGAGTTAAGAATAATAATAAGAAGTTAAGTATAATACTTGCTATGTGCCGGATATTATTCTAAGTGTTTTATATGTAGAAATTTATTTATCTCTAGTAACAAATCTGTGAGGAAAGTTCTATTATTATTGATCCCATTTTATGCATGAGAAACTGATATGAAGTAACTTGCCAAGGTCATGTACTAGTGGTGAACCTTCTGACCCCACTTCTGAGAATAAGCGAAACTAAAAGAGTAAAGTCTCTGCATACAAATGTATTTGGGGTGGCACTACTTAACATAGGAAAAAGTTGAAACAACCTGAAAAGAACAAGTGGAGAATAGTTAAGCAAATGCATTCATTTGTTTATGGGATTGGTACTCAGGCAGGCTGGCTGTAGTACCTTAAACCACTCTGCCATTCTACCTGTTTTAGAAAGTGGATAACTCCACAAAAGTTTACACTGTGGGTAAATGGCTGATATACCGACCCCTTTCTGCCAGCAGTTTGGGGATGGGATAAAATTAACACCTGAAAGATGGGGGTGTGGAGGTGCCAGTTAGGATCAGGGCTCAGGCAACACATTTTGCTAACCTCATGGTTTTGCCTATGCTGGATCTGGATACCCCATTCGTTCCCAGAATCAAACCCCTTACATTTTCCTCCTTTTCTTCTTCAAAATCAGAAATAATGGGGTACTAATCTAGTGCCTGACCTGTCTTTTTTTTTTTAATGGAAAATAATTGTGCTTTTATTCTCCCCACTGTAGAAACAGTGAGTAACCTAAACCACACCAAAACCTCCGTCCTATTTCGTTTTGGTAAAGGATCATGTTAGCACCTTCTCCTGTGGGCTTTGATCAAAAGCCTCAAGTGCGCCTACCCAGAGGCTTCCAGGCTCCTGAGCCATGTAATCTTGTCAGTCATTCCAGGGGCCAGGCCAGGGACCAGAGCACAGTAGGCCTGGTTTGCTATCTGCAGGGTCCCCCCACTCGCACCCCCTCCCACCCACTGCTCACACGTGGATGGACACAAGCACAACCCACCTTCCAACCAATAGATACATTTGTGTGTGAACTTGTCTGCACACAATCCACACATTCTTCTCTCTAGTTTGTTTCCCTCGTACCTTCCACACGATTCTCGCTACTGAAAAGCACTCCCTTCTCTGAGGTTCTGCTAGGAAGTATCTAGGACACAGTTTCCACAGGGACATGGGGATTTTCCCCTTTTACTTTCAAGAAGAACTTTGCTAATTCCTTCTTTGATTTGATATCCCAGGATGTTAAAAAGTCACTTGGCACAGAAATCAAGATCTATTGTACATTAAGTTGTGTGGACTCTTGGCATTCTCGGTCTCACATTCATGGTTTCATCTTCCATGAGTGATCTTGTAGATCCAGGACATGTGGACACTGATGATTTCACTGTGACCTGACATTGAATCAGACTCCCTACAAGGCTAGTGTGGAAGTATCTTGATACTAGGTCCCTAAAAAGATTGATAATAGGTCCCTAAAAAGATGCTTAACTTGACTAGTTGTCTGTGAAATGCAAATTAAAACCATAATGAGATAGTGCTATTAGAATGGCTAAGGTTGTTTTAAAAAAAATACTGGTAATATCAACTCTTGGTGATGATATGGAGCAACTGGAATTCTTCATTCAGTGTTGGTAAGGATGAAAATGGTATCACTACTCTACAAAACATTTTGAAAATTACCTGTAAAGTAAAACATACACTGACCATATGACCCGGCAATACCACTTACGGGTATTCACTTAAAAGAAATAAAAGAATATGTGTACATAAGGACATTTCCATGAATGCTCATAGCAAATAATAGCCTAAAATAAAAAATAAAACAAATGCCTATGGATAAGTGGATGGATAAACAAATTGTGACATGGTTATGCCCCTACTATGAAATACTATTCAGCAAAAAATGACCTAATAACAAATACAACACCACAGTTGAATCTTAAAAACATTATGCTGAGGCTGGGCACAGTGGCCCACATCTGTAATCCTAGCACTCTAGAAGGCCAAGGTGGTTGAATTGCTGAGCTCAGGAGTTTGAAACCATCCTGAGCAAGAGTGAGACCTCCTTCTCTACTAAAAATAGAAAAACTACCTGGGAGTGGTGAAGCAAGAGGATCATTTCAGCCCATGAGTTTGAGGTTGCTGTGAGCTATGATATCACGGCACTCTACCCAGAGTAACAGAGTGAGACTCTGTCTCAGCAACAAAAAAAAATTAAATTGGTTCGGCGCCTGTGGCTCAACGGGCTAAGGCGCCAGCCACGTACACCTGAGCTAGCCGGTTCAAATCCAGCCCCGCCCGCCAAACAATGACAGCTGCAACCAGAAAATGGCCTGGCATTGTGGCGGGTGCCTGTGTAGTCCCAGCTACTTGGGAGGCAGAGGCAAGAGACTTGCTTGAGCCCAGGAATTGGAGGTTGCTGTGAGCTGTGATGCCACAGCACTCTATCCAGGGTGACAGCTTGAGGCTGTCTCAAAAAAATAATAATAATAATTAAATTAAGCTGAGCAAAATAAACCAGATACACGGGTTAAAAATTGTATACTTCTATACACGTGATACCCTTGAAAGACAAAACGAATGCTCAGTGACCAGATGATAGCACTAGATGGAATGCTGTGTCAGTGCTCTCAAAGGATGGATACTATATTCTTCTACTTATATAGCACCCTAGAAAGAAAAACCTAGTGTACACACAGTAACAGTGGTCTCATAGAGCTGGGTCGGGGGAAATT
The DNA here is from genome assembly GCA_963573935.1 of Arctocebus calabarensis. NCBI lineage: Eukaryota > Metazoa > Chordata > Mammalia > Primates > Lorisidae > Arctocebus > Arctocebus calabarensis. The sequence goes on from CAUYON010118871.1 coordinate 9,803, forward strand.
GGGAGGAGCATAAGAACTGTAGAGATTGTCAATACATGTATTCATTTAGCTTAGAATACATGTGTAGATTTCCTTATGAAAACACTAATGACCAAGTAATAAACAGAAAAAAAGTTATTGTGAGAATTTAGTCTAAAAGTAGATTTTTTTCTATCATCTAAGGTGAAATAAAAATAGACACAACTTACCTAGGACACTTTCTGGACACTTCAGGCATTTAATCCTCTCTATGAGCTATGTGCTATTAATATCCTCCCAGTTGAAGAAACCGAAAAACGAACTACCTCAGTTAGTAACTGCCTCAGCTAATAAGTTGCAGAATTAGGATTTGGACCCAGAGAGTGTAGCTCTAAGAATCTGCTTCCTTGACCACTTTGCTCGAGGTGTGACAATTAAGTTCGAGAACTCACCACCAAGCACTTACATTGGCAGCACTGTACAGACAACTCAGTAAGGTTTCAAGTACACCAGTGTCTCACAGTGGTGTTCATGTTGGCATGTGCCGGTGTCTTGCCGAGTTGACAGCCAGTATTATTACATGTTTTGTATGCCGTTGTGGGAATGCAGGAGCTTGAATTTACAGCAACTAACAGACATTTGTCAAAGGAAATAAATGAAGGCATCCATATTTTCTTAAAATCCTAATGATAGTCACCAGTAATACTAAAAAGCAAATTTCCCCAAGCTGCCAATGCCTCAGGTATCATGATATTAAAACATCCCTGATGGCTTCAGCCTTCTCAAGGCCTTATTGTTTCAGAATCAAATGACAACTTCTGTTGCTGCATTGTTAGTCTGCCATCCCAACCCAGGATAATAGATAACTCCTTGGATTGTCATCAGTGAGTAATATTTTCCAGGTGCCACATGTTGGCTAAATACATTTGTCTTACTAGAAAGCTCAGGAGTTTTTTGAAAATGGGAAACTATAAAACTCCAAGTGGATTTGCTTCTACCGGGTCCATCCTCCTCTACTGTCCTGATCCCAGTCTGAGTAACAAGATCCAGATGAACTGTAACGTTAGTTAATTTCTCTCTGGACCCTGATTTCCTATGAGAAAGGAAGGTGAATGACATTTCAAAAGAGCTTTCTGTGATTTATGTTTTTGTATCCATGGAGGTCTTTCAAGAGTCCGGTATTTTCTCATAACCTATGGAAGCTTCTCTTGTCTGCCTTTCAACCTATTTATTAGCCGAAAATTTTTCTTAGGTGCATTGAAAAAAGAAATAGTCTTCAAGTAGAAATAGAAAAGGGTTAGGGGAAAGAATAAGGTATTTATACATTTCTAATATCTCAATATTTAAAAATTTATACATTTACATACATACAACATGTGTCTATATGTGTGTATATATATTACAAAATTTTACAAAATATTGACAAAATATTCTCTACATGTTAGCCACCTCTTAGTAAAATTTTGTAATGAATATATTGTAAATAAAGGTACATTTATCTATAATATCTCATGTTCTCTACATATAGCAATTTCGTGGGCAACTTTTGGGACACCCTGTATATATTTATGTATATGCACGTTTGTGTTTATGAAGAGAATGCCATTTACCCATTCAGTACACAAAAATAACCCTACTTTTCTCATATTATGTTATAAGGGACACTATTTTTGTCTGGTGCAAACAAATAAACCTTTGAACCAAAAATGAATTCCTATATAAGTGGCCACCAGAACACACCCTGCCAGGCCCCGATGATACACACAGCACAAAGCTGGCTCTTATATAAAGACGCATAAGGCCCTGGCCCTGTTGTAAAGAGTTTATTGACTTAATGAAGATACTCAAGATATGCATATAAAGTCTGGTCATATATCATTCCCCCACTAAAAACCCTAGAATGATCTCCCATTGCACTTGATAAAAAGTCAAAGCGCTTAGCTCAGCCTTGCTAAGTCTTTTCAACTCACTGCTCTCTACACGTTCACCCAGGCAAAGGGGCTTCTTCTGTTCCTCCAATGCACCAATCTCTGCGTCCCCAGGCCCTTCGTGCCCTGTGCTCTCTCTTCCTCACACTCTTCCCCCTTCGTGTCTAGCTTAAATGTCACGTACTCAGAAAAGCCTTTTCCCAGGAAATAAGGCCTTTTGCTCTCACTACCTTATTACGTCCCTTTAATTATTTTTCCTTCCGAGTAGTTAGCAGCTTGTACTTTATCTTCCTTTCTATGTGTTTCCAGGTTTTCCCGCTGAACTAGAAGCTCATAACTCCTGAACTCTTTGCTTGCGATCTCAAGTTCCTAGCACACCTGGTGGGTGTGCAATAAATATCCACTGATTAAGTTAATAACTCAAATGTAGAGGTTCATTGGCCATTCAAGACAAATTCACAGTTCGGCCACATTTTCTCAACTTGTTGCACATGTTCTATCTACATTTCTTATTCTTTTTCCTTTTGTGTTCTTCACCAACACAACATGGGACATAAACCACCACCCCCTCCCTCTTAAGTCACACGCCCGATGCAGGCTCTGGCCTTCAAATTATCAAAGGCTTTTGCCCAGAAATTCTTCCCTCTGGTGGCTAAACACTCCCTCCTAGTGCCTGTTCTGCTTTCTGCTTTTTAACACAGGAACAGTGTGGTGAGAGTGGATGAGAACCTGTCTAAGCAGTTTCTATGACTCTTCTAGAGGAAAAGCCATTATGGTTGTAAAGGATTGCTGAAACATGGGCCCAGGAAAGAAAGACACTTGTGGACACAGAGTTCTCCATATGCATAGAGGGAGCAGTATTTTTATCTTAACACTTAAAGATAGAGACAGGTTCATAAACAGAGAAATAGAAGTGACATGCTCAAAGTTACATGAAACGTTCTAAAGAGTATTAAAAAGCAGGTCTCCTAGTAGATGGGCACTGCACACCCAGGAAATCTTCAGGCATTCGGAGGCGTGCACAATGTTCCCTTTTGGAAAAGAAAATGTCATTCTGCTTTAACCATCCTGGTGGCAAGAGTCAGCACCAAGTCAGAGGCACTTACACCATGAGGGAAATGCCCCAGGGTCAGCAATCCATGGCCAAGCATGAGGTCACAGAGGATTAAGGGTCCCAGGGTCATTAAAGAGAAGGTGATGAGCGTGTTATCTAAAAGATGTGAGACAAATTGTACTCAGACAACTGGATATCACATTGACTGCCACAGTACAAAAAGAAATTTTTTTTCTTGGGGACATGTTGTTTTCTTAGATCAAGATAAGTCAAAAGACATGTGAGCTATATATGTTTCACAGGGCCCAGGCTCAAAACTAGCAAAAATTAAATACAAGTCACATGGCAGTTAATGTGATATCCATATGCAAATGAATGAAGTGGGAGCCTTCTCTTATACCATACACAAAATTAACTCCAAGGATCAGAGACCTAGGTATAAGAGCTAAAATTATACAATTCTTAGGAGAAAACATAGGAGTAAACCTTTGTGATCATGGGTTAGGCAAAGCCTTCTTAGGTATGACATTAAAAGCACAGGCCATGAAAGGAAAAAGAAATACAATGGACTTCATTAAAAATCAGAAACTTTTGTGCCACTAACCATGCCATCAAGAAAGTGAAAAGACAATACACAGAATGGAAGAAAATACTCACAAATTATTTATCTGATAAAAGATTGGCTATCTAGATAAAGAACTCCTACAAGTCTATAATATAAAAGGACAAATAACACAATTTTAAAAGAGGCAAACAAATAACAACAGCTCCACATAGACATTTCTCCAAAGAATATGTACAAATGGCCAACAGGCACGTGAAAAGATGCTCACTTATCATCAGCTATTAAATAAATGAAAATCAAAGTTATAATCAACTGCATACTAAGATAGCTATAAAAAATTAAAACAGCTTTTTAAAAAGCTCTTTTCTCCTCAAGAATTTTCCATTATATAATTGGTAACCAAAAGGCTAATAAACTAAGAAGAGTTTTTGGAGCTGTGGTGACAAAACTGGAATTTTGGAAAAGCCCTGTGAAACACCCCTGTTTCTGTTAGGACCCCTGAAGGCCTCTATTCTAGGCTTAAACACAATGATGAACAACACTCACAAGTACAGAAATCCAGCTCCTCACTAGCTCAGTCCCACCCACAGCCCCACTTCCCACCAGAATCAGATGACACATCGTGGAAGTAAAAAAAGAAACAAAAAAGAAAAATCAACAGATAAATTATTATAATTAGAGTTTCACAAGGTATCTGGATAAAAGGGCAAGGTACAAAAATCAACTGTGTTTCTATATATCAGTAAAAAAAAAGTTTAAGGAAAATTTTAAGACCGTACCACTTACAATAGTATCAAAAAGTCAAATATGTAGCAATATATCTAACAAAAGATATGCAAGACCTCTCTATATACAGCTATCAAATGTTAACAAACATAATTAGAGGACTTAAATAACTGAAGAGATATATCCTGACTTGGAAGACTCAATACTGTAAAGATTGATTTCCCAAAAATTGATCTATAGATTCAATTTAATCCCAATCAAAATCCCAGCAGGATTTCTTCCCCCTCTGATGAAATTGATCATCTAAATCTAAAATTTATGTGAAAATGCAAATGTCAAAAAAAGTCAAAATCTTAAATAACAAAACTTAAGAACTTATATGGCAAGATATCAAGACTGATTATAAAGCTATAGTGAGCAAGACAATGTGATATTGGCAGAAAGATACATATATATTAACCAATGGAAATAGTCCAGAAACAAACCTCCATATGGCCACTTGATTTATGATGGAAATGAAGGAGGAAATATACTCTTTTCAATAATGGTGCTGAGTCCACTGGAAATCTACAGTGTATAGAGAAAAAAAATAAATCTTCACCCCTACCTCACCCCACACACAAAAATCAATTCCAGATGGATGGCAAATCTAAATGTGAAATATAAAACAAGAAAGCTTCTAAAGGAGAACATAGGAGAATAGCTTCATAACCTTGGATTTCATTAAAATTAAGAACTTCTGTTACTAATACAAACAACATACTTGAATTCACAATATATAAAAACTTTTTCAAATCAACAAGAAAACGATAAGCCAACTTTAATGGAGGGGGATGTGAATATACACTATATAGAAGGGGATATCCAAATGGTTAATAAACATATGAAACAGTGCTCACATCATTAGCCTTCAGGGAAATGCACATAAAATTACACTGAGATAAACACTGAACAGCCGCTATAATGGCCAAAATTAAAAAGACTGACAGTACCAACTGTTGGCAAGAATATGGAACATCTGCAACTTTCATGTCCTGCTGGTGGAAGTATAAATTGCTACAAACTTTCAGATAACTGTCTGGAAGCATCTATTTAAACTGAACATATGTATACTCTTTCTGAGAAATTCCACTTCTGCAAATATACATAACAGATACATGTACATATGTTCACCAAAAGACATGTGTAAAAATGGTCACAAAAGCACTGTTTCTAGTAGCCAAAACTCTGAAATAGCTCAAATGTCCATTACCAATAGAATGGATAAACTGTGGTACATTCATACAAAAAAAAAAGCTGTACAAAAATGAAAATAAACTACAACTACAAACAACAATACAGATGAATGTGTCACAGATATAATGCTGAATGAAAGAAGCCAGCCACAGAGGAGGCCAAACAGCATGATTCCATTTTCATAAAGTTCAAAAAAGGCAAAATCAATCTGTGGAGTTAGAAATTGGGTGTTACCTTTTTGGGTGTTACCTTTTTGGAGAAGCTGAAGAGCTGATGATTGGATGTAGGAAAGTTTTGCGGTACTGGAAACATTTTAAAGTCTTAATCCAGATGCTGATAGCATGGCTGTATTCATCTTGTGAAAATACGTGTGCCTATAAAAGACAGTGCTCTTTTCTATATGTATGTTATACTCAAAATCTATTTTTAAGTTGTTACTAATCTGAATTTTATTGGTTTTGTTTGTATTTACTTATATAAGAACTATGATGATACTAATATTATATCTAGTTGTTAGTACATATTTAAATTACACAATAATTAAAATAATTTAAGAAGACATTAAGGGGGAAAAACATTACTACCAAGTGATACCAGATATAAAAATCAAGAAATTAAACTTCTCAAACTTCCTCCCACCTCTGTCTCCCAAACTTGATTTTATTGTTGTTAGTTTTGTTATTATCTTACTTTGTGGTCTTGTAACATTAGCATCCTATTCATTAGTTACAAATCTCACCGTTGTTCTTTCTTCTGTTTTACACTATTCACTTCTCACCACCCACCTCTTTATTTTACTTTAACTTTTTCATTCCTCAATATTTGTCAGATGTGACTCCATTTAATATTTGAAATAAAAAGACACAATTAGAGTTCCTGCTTTTTAGGGGAGAACTATCTTGGTCAGCAGAGAAGACTGTAGATCTCACCTAGGGTTTGGGGAAGGTGGAGGTAAGAGACTGGAGGACAGTCTGGTGCTGATGTCATCAGTAAGACTGTTTTTGATTGGTTGGCACATGGAGGCGTGTCTAATTGTAGTGAATGCCTCCCTATTGGCTGACTTCGAGAAGGAAGCCAGGCACGGATTGGCTGTACAAAAATGGGAATTTGTCAGAAATGCAAATTTCTCAAAGAAATTCTTTGAGAAGCTCTAAAAGCTTGTTCATTCAGTTGCCACCTTGTTAATCTATTGAGAAGTTAAAACGGGGATTTTATCTTAAGTCTAGTTAATGTTTAACAGTTCCATTTTCTTGCCATTAAATCTTCTGGATCTTTTTTTGTTTGGGGGAGAGGGTCTTACTCTGTCATCCAGGCTGGAGTGCAGTGACATCATCATAGCTCACAGCAACCTCAAACTCATAGGTTCAAGGTCCTCCTGCCTCAGCCATCCCAGTGGCTGAGGTTACAGGCAAGCACCATCACACAGGCTAATGTTTTTTTTTCTAAGAGAAGGGGTTTTACTTAAACTGGTCTTCTCATTTTTGAGCTCTCTTTTCCTAATTTTTAAGTGTTTTCTTCCTCCTACACTGGCTTGCCCACCTATCTTTGTATTCTCTGCTCCTCCTGTTTCTTTCCTGGAGTATTTTACACTTTTGCCATGTCCTTCCTCTTTCTTAATATGGGCAATGCCGTCCAGATGATCTGCATCAAAGGTCACAATTGGCATCTTGTGAAACAAACACGTGCTTTATTTAATCTAAACATTTCATTTTATTTGTTTTTTTCAAAATTCAAATAAATGTGTTGCCAACCTTTAGAAATTAGAAGTTTCCGCATTAAACTCCAGAATTACAGTTTCTCTTGAAAAAAATCAGAAGTTATAACACTACTGACTACATTCTCAGTAACAATCACCTGGTAACCTTTTAACTCAGGCAGTCTACAGACTATGGTGGGCATCAGGACCAAACGATTTGTTAAAGCACAATTTTTCTCAGGTCCACCCCCACCCAGAGTTTCTTTGAGAAATGTGCATTTCTGACAAATTCCCAGGTGATGCTGATGTAGCTGATCTAGGGACCACACTTTAGCTTTTACTCTCTAATTTACCAGGGTCCTGACAGCTCCCTATTATCCATATCTAGCTGCCAGCTTACTTACAACACCTGCCTGACTCAGTAGGTAATTGTACTGATATCACCTGTGATCTACTTGATATGAATTTTCCTTGATGACCTGAAACCCACTGATCTACACTGCGTGCTGTTGTTTGAAAGCTATTTAGAGTGCATTGCCACCTTTTCTTAGGCTAAAGGCATAGAGAACTCAGCTAGGGGGTGTGCATGTCCTTGTTGAAGGTCTTGGGCTGCCCTGTCAATACCAAGTCTTCTACATATCCCATATGGGGAAATGAATCTCATTCCCATAAGAGAATATTTTCACAGACATTCACCCAGTTCCAATAGATCCCTGGATAAAGAGCCAATTCTATTGGTTTTCTTACCTGTGGTCTGAAGAATTCACAACACCCTTCACCTTTCCTAGAGGCTGCCTATTGACTTTTAGGTTTTCTTTTCCTTTCATTGGTGCATCCTAGTGAGAATTCTCAGAATTTTGTCACCAGCTTTCTTTCTTTCTTTAAAACACTTTCCAGTGGGCAGCAGAATGGGGTAGGTAGGTACTTTTCTGGTCCACACCAGAATCTTCTATTTATTTTCTTGGCCTCCAGGTTTTTAAGTTTCTAGCAAGAATTTGTACCTCTTTCCTAGCTTGTTTACTACTAAAGAATTTTAGTTTGGTTTGGGCACTTTTTTGTTGCTTTTGCAAGAGTTTCAAGAAGGATCTGTGGTCCATCTTTCCCGCACCATCATTATGATAAAATTGCAATTGAGTAGCCTTATTCTAAACAGTTCACCCAGAGATTCCAGTGAAATCAGCCTACAGCAGTGTTTTTGAACCTTTTTTATATCATGGCACACTTGAACCTATACTTAAACTGCATCAGCACACTTATATTGATCCAAAAAAAAAAAAGAGTAAAAAAAATACTTACTGTGTTTTCAACTTCTTTCGAAAATAATTTAATTAATCTTTACAAATTTTTGTGGCACACTTAAGATCCTCTCATGGCACACTGCGGCACACCAGATGAAAATCACCGGCCTAGGGTGAGGCCTGGGTATCAGGATCTTCAGAAGCTCTCTGGGTCATTCTAATGGACCACCAAAGTCAAGAATCACTGTTACAGCTCAGAGCTGTTCACATTTTAACGCCCATAGCAGTCACTGGGGTCCAGCTAAGGTTAGATTCTGAATCCACAGGCCCAGAACTTGCATTCCTAACCAGCTTCCAGCGACCGTGCCACTGCTGATCCTTGGAACACACTCGGTGGCAAGGTTCAGGAGTTAACTCGGATCATAATCTTGCCCCGGTCTTCTTGGTTCTTGTGTTCTCAGGCTCAGTGAGGCAGGTGCTCTGCCTAAAGCATACAGGGTACCTTTTGAAAATTGCCTGGGACTTAGGTGTAGTGAAATTGGGTCGTCACAGAGTCAGAAAAAAAACACACATGAATTAGCAAGTTCTAATTACAGAAACTGGAAATTCATACATTCTTAGGGTTCCTGGAAAGACATGTGAAAGATAGAAACAGCCCCTCAAATCCTACTTCAGAACAGACTTGAATTATTTGTACCCAAGTATCTGGCATTTGTCTTCACTTCTCCCGAGGATCAATAGGGCCACACAAAGAATGGCATCGGCAGTGTAGGAGAGACACAAGAATGACACGGAGTCAGAAAGAAAGGAACAGCTAGCAAGACATTCCCATCATCGGAGGAGCAAGGCCAGAGACCACACTGAAACAGCTTCTTGGGGACGCTGGGATAAGTTAAAAACCTCTACAGAACTTGGGACCCCCGCCAAGCTGTGTTAACGAAGTAAAACCACGCGATGGCGCCGTTGGCTAGAAAAACAGAGTGTCAGTTAACGTTGCTGGTGTGAGTTTTCCTTGGGAACGATCCTTGGACGGTGGAATGAAAGCTATAAACCAATTACAGCACAAGAACATGGGGAAAGGGGCACCGGAGGGGCGGGGAGAGGATGGGCGAAGGGAAAGTTACTGGAGGGTCCACACTTACCGTGCATCTTAGAAGGGTACAGGTGAAACTTACTAAATGTAGAATATAAATGTCTGCACACAAAAACGAAGAAAATACCATGAAAGCTGTGTCAACCAGTTCGATGAAAATATTTCACGTTGTATATAAAACCAACACATTGTACCCCATGATTGCATTTATATACACAATCATGATTTAATTTAAAAAAAAAAAAGATAATAGTGAAAAATCAGGGTAGCTGGAAGCTGCTTCTTTATATTAGGCCAGGAACATGTGACATTCAGAACAACCTACCAATGCCTAAAGGGCACGCAGCTGTTGGGGGCTGACCAGATCCACTCTTGCTCTCATGACAGAAGGGGGAGGAGTTTGTGTTCTCGCTGGACTAATGAAAATCAAATGTTTTTCTGCAAACATTAGTAAGTGAAAATATCCTCTCAGATTTTGTTTTTATTCCTTCAAAGGTATTATATACTGAGGGCAGTGTGAAAGGAAATGTGTTAGCTGCTTCAAGTTCATGATTTCATTTAATCTTCACAATGGACCTGTGGCTTACTGTCCCCATTACACAGGTGAGAAAACTGAGGGCTGAAAAGACTAAAGCAGTTTACCCAAATGATGAAGCCAAGATTTGAACTCAGTTCAGTCTGTCTCCAAAGACTATGTACATAACCACTGTTCTATATTACCTCTCAATCAATATTTATTCATAAATGTATACATGTCCATATAGTGGTCTTTCTTAGAGATTTGTCACAAAAACATCTTACATCATGCAGTGGAGTAGGGGAAAAATGGGTACTTCAGGTGCTCATAGCGGGGAGCCTAACTCATCTGGAGCACTAAAAAAAATTGCCCAGAACATTTTCATCTATCTCCCTTCCTCCTTCTTAGTACCTTTTTATAGCATGATATGCTGTCAGATACCTTCTCACAACTACCTAGAGGGTCCCCCTGCACGTGATGACTAAGTTCCCTCTGTTCACTGCTTCCATCTCAGACCTGTGTTACCTCCACCATTTCCCAAACAAATTTACTTTTCCTCAGTAAACTAATGTGTGCAATGAAAAGCAAGATACATTAATTCTCACTAAAGTGTACATGACTGATATCACTGCAATATGTTATCCAAATAAGAGGTGTTTGGCTTTAGAGCTAAAGAAATATTCAGTGATTCTATTGCCATCTACATACATACTTATAGTTCAATTATTCAAGGAGACAGACTCTAGGAATAAGAACAAAAGAAAGGATAAGACCTGTAGTCAAAAAATTAATTGTGAAAAGTTGAAAAGACTGAAGGGGGAATTTACAAACAGGGGTCTGACTGACATTATTGACCCCTACTCTTGCCATAAGGGACACAAGGCTCACTGTGGCCCTTTTGAAAGGTTGCAGCAGACAGTGGCCAGCATCTCCTATGAAGAGCTCTCATCAAACATTTGAGCCCCTGTCAAATAAGCTTCTAGAACTAATTTCCACCCTGCTGGAAACAGAGGGCTACAGAACAAATTAAGTGGCTCCAAGAGGAAGCAAACATACAAATTCAGAATGGCTAGCCTTCTACAGAGCTCATTTTCCTCACAAAGGGGCAGAGAGTCTGTTCTGATATAAACAGACTTAAGAAACATAGAACCAAACACATTCTGTGGACCCCAAACCAAACAAACCAATGGTAAAGGCAGAAAGAGACTCTAGATAATTAGGGAATTTTGTGGACTAGGTATTTGAAGGTACCAAGGAATTACTTTTGATTTTGTCAGATGTGATTATGGTATTGTAGTCGTGTATGAATATGTCTGTTTTTAGAGATGTTTACTAAAGTATGGAAGAGTGAAATGACATTATTTGCTTCATCCTAAAGGAAGAAAGAGGACGCTGGGCTAAATAAGTCAAATGTGGCATGTTATCACAATTGCTTAATGCTGATGACATTACACTAGGATTCATTGTACTATTCTCTATATGAGTGTTTTATTTTCATAATTTAAAGATTTTTTAACAATCAAAAAGTAAGAATAGGGCAGCGCCTGTGGCTCAAAGGAGTAGGACTCCGGCCCCATATGCCAGAGGTGGCGGGTTCAAACCCAGCCCTGGCCAAAAACTGCAAAAAAAAAAAAAAAGTAAGAATAAATGCTTATCTCAGTGATATTAATTAGGCCAGTAGGTCAATGAGATTATTTTCAGCTTTCACGGAACACATCCTCGGCCCTTACATAGTAGAGCCTCTTTGTTGGATCCCAAAAGTCCTTATAAAACTGCATGGCACTCCATTTGTCCATCTCGGGCAGATAGATGGCGCCATCAGCCCAGTTAGGATTGGATTCAGTGCCCAAGTGTTTCAAATGGGAATGCACTACAGAAAACAACTTCCTTGTTTAGAAGAGTCAGCTGCAAACACTAATGATGGGAAGCTGCAATGGGCTCTGCCAGCTTTGGGCTCATGTCAGGGACTTGTTCAAAAACAAGTGTCCTTCCAGAACCCCCAGAAAGACATGCTTATTGATGCAGATGGGGCTACAACATATGAAAAGATGCTCACCCTCATTCATAATAAAAGAACGCAAATTAAAACCTAATGAGATTTTTCAGTTTTGAGAAATCCAGAACAGTTACAAACATGCTCACTGGAGATGCAGGAGAAGGGATATTCTCACACTTTGTTGGTGGGCGTATTAACTGCAACAAGAACTATAAGAGGACCATTTGGCAACATCTAATAAAATCACCAATACATATGTCCTTTGAGCATAAATTCCTGTTACAAATTGATGCAACTTATCTTGTTCCCACCTCAAATCATAAGGTTAAGGTTATGAGGTTATTCATTATCATATTAGCCTAAGGTTATTCATTATCACAATGTTTATAATAGTAGATGACTTCAAAACATACTTACAAAAAGGAGACTGCTGGCCGGGTCGGTAATCTTAGCACTCTGGGAGGCCAAGGCAAGTGGATCCCCTGAGCTTGAGAGTTCGAAGCAAGAGTGAGATGCCGTCTCTAAAAATAGCTCGGTGTTGTGGTGGGCGCCTGTAGTCCCAGCTACTTGGGAGGCTGAAGCAAGAGAATTGCCTGGGCCCAAGAGGTAGAGGTTGCTGTGTGCTGTGATGCCATGGCACTCTACCAAGGATGACAAAGTAAAACTCTGTCTCAAAAAAAAAAAATACTGCTAAATAAATTATAGAACAGCCAAATACAATAGCATATCATGTAGCTTTTCAAAAAATGAAGGCTATAATTACATCAAATTATCTCCAGACATAGTAAGTGGAGAGGGGAAAGATAAGATAAAACATCTGTGTATATAGTACATGATACCAAAACGTGCAAAGAAAAGAAAAAAAGAATACTTGTACTTGTATGTGCATATGTGCATAAATATTTGTAAAAGGATGCCCAACACACTAATAATGTTGGTCACCTTCAAGTAGCTGGGAGGAAGGAGAAAACCCTTTCATGTCTTTTGACTTGGGAACATTGTAAAGGCGTGGCCTGTTCAAAAAATAAAAATAATTTATTTTTTCTTCTTTTTATTTTATTTATTTATTTATTTATTTATTTTTGAGACAGAGTGTTACTCTGTCACCCTGGGTAGAGTGCCCTGGCATGATAGCTCATACAAACGTCAAATTCTTGGAGTCAAGCTTCCCCTTGCCTCAGCCTCCTAAGTCGCTGAGACTACAGGTGCCTGCCACCATGCCCACCTACTTTTTCTATTTTTAGTAGAAATGGGGTCTCAAGCTTGCTCAGGCTGGTCTCAAACCCCTGAACTCAAGGGATCCTCCCATAACAGCATCCCAGAGTGCTAAGATTACAGGCAGGAGCCACCACGCTGAGCCATAAAAATAATTTAACAACAAAAAACGAAAAGGAGTCAGTTAACTTTCACACTGAGCTTGAAGGGAAAATGTCGTTTTTAATTGGGGCCTGAACTGGCACAGGGTGCTGGAACATGCGTCTTCTGGAATGCAGACCGCTAGCAGTGAAAAGAACAAGAAACAGAGATCCTGTAGGGGAAAATGTAATCCATTTACAACCAATGGAAGGCACGTTACTGCAGCTGGTCAAAGTAACAATCAATGCTATTTTCAGCTTCCACTCAGACTTAGCTCTCCTGATGAGATGGTCCCTGAGATCCTGAAAGCCATTTCGGAGGCCCTGAGCCTGGTGACACCGTGTCAGCAACCACAAAGCCATCAAGAGCTGGGCTCAGGCACAACAATTCTTGGAGAAGAGGAGGAGCCCAGATCCCCACCAACCACTCATGGGACCCTGAAGAAGGACTTAGTGCCTCTGTGCCCTCTGCTGGGGAAATGCACATATAAAGAATGAATCACTGAAGTGTGAAGTGACATCAAGTTCAAGTGTGTCAGTTCATATTAAGACACAGCCTGTTTTAAATCTATGAAACAGTTCTTGTTCAAAAAAAAACTTCCTATCTTGTAGCACTGTTGTAAAGATAAATGAGTCAATACACACACATAGTAAGAGTTAAAATAAAGATAAGTTATCATTACCAGGAAGAAAAGGATGAGACTTGGAGAACCTTAATAGGCAGTATACCTGCAGTGTCTGTCCTGCTTGAAGGCGGTCAGTCAACACAAAGATCGAGCCCGGCCATCTACAGACCACACTAGAAGACCACTCTGAAGAATGACAAATGCAAAGTTTGGAACTGCAAGGGGCCCCGTAGGTCATCTCGTGTCCCTGCGGTGGCACCTCTTAGTGTTCACTATACACTTCTCCATTCTTCACAGGCAAGAGAAAACTCTGCTTCCTAGTCCCCTAAGTGAAGCCACATGACTGACCCCAGCCGGGGAAATGTGAGCAGAGGTGAGGCCCAGGAAAGGTCTCCAGAAAAATCCTTCCTCTACCACGAAAGTCACATGTTAAGAAGGTCAAGTCACAGAAGAGAAGAAAACTGAATTCTTGTGTCACTAACATAAATTGATGCCACACCTGTGGCAGATTTTTGCACGGTCTGCAAGTTGACTTGTGTGTGTTAAAGGGCTGTGATTTTGGAGTTTGTTACTGCAGCATAATGTGGAGCAGAGCTGGGGAACTTTTTCATGTTGGAAGCCACATTAATTTAGCCGCATCAAATAAGGCCACATTTAAGACATTTCAATCACAAATCTTTAAAATGCACATTATCTTATAAAAATCTAACTACTATGTACTTAATAATTTTAAGAAATGAAAACTATTTGTTAATTTTAAAGTTAACAAATCTTTAATGACTCAGTAGTATCTGCTTTTGGGGGGGGAAGCATTTGAATATTTGGTTGCAGCACGGAGGTCCACGGTTTCAGTGGATCCTCTACATGGCTTTTAGTCATTTGTGACCTTAAAATTAAGGGCAACTTGATTTGGATCAGGCAGGAGAGTATAGATTCACAGCCATAAGGAGCTGAAAGGCAAGAAAGCATTTTTTTTTTTTTTTTTTTGAGACAGAGTCTCAATTTGTGTCCCTCGGTAGAGTGCTGTGGCGTCACAGCTCACAGCAACCTCAAACTCTTGGGCTTAAGTGATTCTCTTGCCTCTGTCTCCCAAAGATCTGGGACTCCAGGTGCCCACCACAATACCCAGCTATTTTTGGTTGTAGTTGTCATTGTTGTATGGCAGGCCTGGGCTGGGATCAATTCTGCCAGCTCCAGTATATGTGGCTGGCGCCCTAGCCGCTGAGCTATAGGCACCAAGCCACAAGAAAGCATTTTTCCAGCATGTTGCCGAAGGTGTGAGTATTTGACTGGATTTTTCCTTATTTCAGTTGGATCTTTCGTAACATCAAACAGTGACTTAAAAATGTCATCTACTGAGAGTTCAATCAATTCCATCTGTAGTTCTTGAGAGCCTTGGTGATATTAATTGGGTGAGGCTGAAATGCTGATTGGAATAAGATGACATGATTCTCAAAGTCAGAGAACCTTTCATTGTATTCTCTAATAGGTCTATAACAGCTATATATTCTTCAAATGATTTGCATATATCATCTTGCTCATCAGTGACCTTTGCTAACTGGGGAAAATGTTCATCCAAAATTTCCTTTTGAAGAAATGTTTCTAAAAATGGTAGCTTTTTTTTGAAATGCTTAGATTTTTTGCCACCTATCAATAGATATAATTTTACCTTGCAAAGAAATATTCAAGTCACTTAGATTTGATATGATGTTACACAGAAATGCTGAATTCCTATAGAAATCTTCTTTTAATAATTCTCATTGCTGGCTGGCGCCTGTGGCACAGGGGGTAAGGCGCCAGTCCCATATACCAAAGGTGGTGGGTTCAAACCTGGCTTCGGCCAAACTGCAAATAATTCTCACTGCTGTTTCTGTTCTTCATAAAATTTAACTAATAGTTCTCATAGAGATAAAATTTTGGCTAACACCTATCCCTGCAATAACCAGTGCACTTTAGAATGATACAACAAATCCACATTAATACCTTATCCTTCAACTTCAGCGTGTGTCAAAACTGACCTGCTGTGTTGCATTTGCACAGATGTAGTTAACAATATTTAAAACTTATTGGACTGTGTCACCTTAAAACAGTGGCTTTAGCACAGAGATTTTACAGATTCAAGATACAATGAAAAGCACCTGGATCTGTTAATACTTTTTTTAATACTTTTTCTATACACCATGTTTTCCGGTAATGGTAGGTATGCTGTCTGTTCTTACACTCACCAGATTTACCAAATCCAGTCCACCTTCACTCCATTTATCTTGAAGTTACCTATTCCTCATGTTCTGTTCACAACAGTGCCCCAAATGAGGAACTCTTGGTAGCAAAGAAAATCTCCTGTTAAGACCCTAATGAAATATAAAACCTGCACCAAGTCAGTAGACGGGGGATTCATCCAAAGCCCTTGAATAGTATATATGTTCCTTTTGAAGTATTGCATGAAGTTCTATTAAGTTGAAGGCTAATTCATGCTGCCAGTCAGTTATGGTTCTCCTTGAAAAACTTGGTACTTTGAAACATTATCAGGGTCTCAGCATCCTACAACTTGACAATGCCTTTTTTCACAATGTCTGCATCACTGGATGGCTTTCCTTTTTCCCCGAGTATATAAACTAGTTTATAAGGTGCTTCAGTGGCATTATTCCAGGTCTTACTGCTGGGTGAAAGGATGGTCTTTGCTTTCGCTTTTCGTCTTTTAATTTCTGCCATACAACCTTTTGCACCTCTCTAATTTTTGTGGTCCTTGTGAATATTATAATGCTGATGAGCCCTGAATTTCTTTAACGTTGATATTGCAATATCACAAAGGAAGTAAGTCATCTTATCTTTAGCAAAAGCAAGATAATATTGCAATTCCCAGTCCTCATTAAAAAGATCCGTTTCCTTCCTTCAGTGTTCTCTTGGTCTTCTTTGACATGATGGGCTGTTAAGCAGACAGGATTTAAAAATACTGCTGAGTGGGTGGTGCCTATGGCTCAAAGGAGTAGGATGCCGGCCCCATATGCCAGAGGTAGTGAGTTCAAACCCAGCCCCGGCCAAAAAAATAAATTAATTAAACATCCAGAATATGGACGGTGCCTGTGGCTCAAAGGAGTAAGGCACCGGCCCCATATGCCAGACGTGGCAGGTTCAAACCCAGCCCCAGTCCAAAACTGCAAAATAAAATAAAATAAAATAAAAATACTGCTGAGCCGTGCAACTATCACAAATTCCACTTCAAACAGAAACAGCACTAATGTCAAACACTGATAATAGACTGGCATACTTGATCCCCAACTCTCACCAACCAGCCTCATGCTGTAGGGGTACCAGGCAGAGGCAAGTTAAGTCATGTGCATGGCAGCTGTCAATTTAGCCCTAATGGTTTTCTAATAATGTTCTAATTGTGCTGGTCAATCTGGGAGGATTATTTCGTTGAAACTTATTTTATTCTGCAGGACTTGACGTTCATTTTAAAAATAAAATAAAAATATAAAAGATGGGTGTGGCACCTGTGGCTCAGTGAGTAGGGCACCGGCCCCATATACCCTGCCAAACTGCAACAAAAAAATAGCCGGGCGTTGTGGTGGGCACCTATAGTCCCAACTACTCAGGAGGCTGAGGCAAGAGAATCACCTAAGCCCTAGAGCTGGAGGTTGCTGTGAGCTGTGACGCCACGCACTCTACCGAGGGTGACAAAGTAAAACTCTATCTCTTTAAAAAAAAAAAAAATATATATATATATATATATATATAGAGAGAGAGAGAGAGAGAGAGAAAATAAACAAAAGTGTGCTAATAAAAATAAATGGATTTGTATAAAATTTGGATTCAGTCAAAAGGCCAACTTAAGGACCTGGAATGGCCTTAAGGCTGCAGGTTTCTCACCCCTGGTCTAGACTAGCCTGATTAATATGGCCCCCCAATGCTTAGCAGCTCTAAAGGCAGCAGTTGGGGGACCTGAAAATATTTTAAGTAAGGTTGCACGAGCTTCTAAAACATTTTCGTGTTTAGGGGGAATTTGATCCACATGTTGTGGTGACATTGGTTTGCTTTAAGTCTGCTCAGAATTCACAAGCTATTTGTAGTGTTTGTCATTTGCTTGGGAGCAGTCCTTTCAAACTGTGGATCCACTGTGGCATGAAGTTAGTAAAGTAGAACTTTTGGTACCAGAAGTTGGGAAACATAGACAACTGGCCCCTCATTTTAGGGATGAACATAGAGACCCTGAGAGAGAAGCTAGGGACTATCCTAGGTACATCTAACATTTATGCAGAGCAAGTTGCCAGGTCAGAAGTCAAGGGTGAGGGGCAAAATGGCCTCAGGCCTTTGTTCAACCTGGTCACGATCAACACTCACGCAGGGATTTCAGCTTCAACAAAAAAAGTTCCTCCCTCTTCTAGGGCAAATTTTAGGAAATCTGTGGCTCCACAAGCGTTTGTCCCAAATTCAGCTACAATAACCAGGCACAAATGTGTGAAAATCAAGCCAGGTACCAGACAGCGTGTTTCCATGTGATCCTGCCAGATATTCCATTTTCTCCAGGAAAGCGTAAAAACTTCATGTGTAAATGAGATTTCTATACTTTTAAATGTTGGCAGTCATTTGAAAAAGAAAACAAAAATTCTGTATAGGTCAAACAAAATTCATCTGAGGGCTGGGTTAGGCCTTAAGCCCAGTTGCCTCCCCGCTCTTTTGTTTACTTGAACTGCAGGGATATGGCCATGGCCACAGCCAGTCAGGCCACTGAAAGGTTACCCTCCTGGTAGAGTTACCAGATTTAGCAAATGAAAACACAGGACGCCCAATGAAATTGAACTTCAGATAAGGAGTAAGTCTGTTTTAGTATAAGCATGAACAGGCAATACTATGTAAGTATTACATAGATAGTAAAGCCCCCGTTATTCAGAACGCAAGTGACTGGCACTCTTAAACAACACATGTGAGACCTGGACAAGAAAGAAATACCAGAGTTCCAACTTGGTTCCTGGAGCTGTGAGTAAACCAATGCTTTGTGCATCATTCCCATGGCTCCCATGCATTCTCTGTAGCCGTGTGAAGTGTTAATATGTATTACCTGAAGTTAAAAAAAAAAGGGTAGTGAAGTTGAAAAGTGTACTGACCGCCATTTAACTCAAATCATACACAGCATTTACAAAGCTGTTTTATAATACAGTAAAACTGTGTTACAGTAAGTGAAGTTTGTCTTAGTTTGCTTTTAATTAGTGTATTTCATAGTAATATCAAGTCAATCCCAAGTTCATTGTATAGTTTGGTATAGTATGGGGTATAGAATTAGGTCTCTTTTTAATAGTAATTCTCAAGCAACAGGGAAGTACATTTATGTGGAATCTAACAATCCCCATGGGTGCCAGATAATGGGGAGATACTGTGTTTTATTATATATGTCTATATTATACATTATAGTTATATAATATTCCCTGGACATACTTATACTCTACAAATACAAATACTTATATACATAACTACATGTACATATATATACTTTTACAAATACTGTCTGGAACACACTTATCCTAAAAAAATTAATCATTATTTATCTGAAATTCAAGTTTAATTGGTTTCTTGTATCTGTCCTCTTTCTTAGGCCTGGATTAACCAAGAAATCTGGAAAACAAAGGTTTTCCTAGGCTCAGAACAAGTCACCAGAGCCCTACAGTGTGAGTGACTGTCTAGGAAGGACTTAATTCCACCTGCAGAGCAGCTTCTCCCCCAGACCAGGGGCCACTGGACCTGGCTGATCTGGTCAGGCTCCTCTGGCTTCCTCCAGATGGCCGCCCTGGAAGGCCACAAAAGACTACATTTTACTCTCCCCATCCCCTCAATCCACTGAGGATCAGGTGCCCTGCCCATGGGTGGATCCTCCACAGAACTCGTGCCCTTAACCATCTCCACCATGAGGGCTGCCGCGGGATGCTTGAGCACAGACGTGAGACTCTGCGGCCCTCTGAATGCTCATCTCATCTGTAGGTTCTAGTGGGGACTGGAGCAGTGGTGCTCAGCTGAGGCTCCAGGGGTCCCCCAGCCCCTGGGAATGGGAGGCCAGCTCAGAAAGCACCATCCTCCTCCTTTCTGTAGACGTCACTATCACACATTGTCTGCCTGCTCCTAGCTGTTGCTGAGGCTTCTTGGGAACGCCCTTGCAGGTCCTGTGCTGTGGGGCTGGGGATTAGGGGGTGTGAATGCCACGGCCTGTAGTGACCGCAGTTCTGAGGAAGAGATCCTTGAATTTGAGTGAAACAGAATACAGCAAAGATGCCTTTGAAATAGCCTCACCCTTTCTGTTGGGCCAAGGGATTAGTTATGACCAACTAGCAGAGGGAAGATGCTGATTTCACTCATCCACCTCCACCGACCTCCAGGGGGCAGCAGAGGCAGGCGGAACAATAAATTAGGCGGCCTGGCTTGGCGCCTGTGGCTCAACGAGTTAAGGCGCCAGCCACGTACACCTGAGCTGGTGGGTTCGAATCCAGCCCGGGCCTGCCAAACAACAATGATGGCTGCAACCAAAAAATGGCCGGGTATTGTGGCGGGTGCCTGTAGTCCCAGCTACTTGAGAGGTAGAGGCAGGAGACTCACTTGAGCCCAGGAATTGGAGGTTGCTGTGAGCTATGATGCCACGGCACTCTACCCAGGGGGTGACAGCCTACGGCTCTGTCTCAAA
>CAUYON010118872.1:0-16078 GCA_963573935.1 Arctocebus calabarensis
CATCCACGCCAACATCCCTAGTTTGGGGATTTCATCATGTGGGCTAATCTTACTGGAGTTAGATGATATCTCAAGGTAGTTTTGATTTGCATTTCTCTGATGATTAAGGATAATGAGCATTTCTTCATGTGTTTGAAGACCATGATGATGAAACATGTTATCCTTAGCAAAGTATCTCTAGAATGGAAGAAAAAGTACCCAATGTATACACATCTAATATGAGACAAATTCTTTATCGTTCAAGGGAAGGCTACAACCCATTTATTGCACAGGAAGATGGGGAAAGGGGAGAGGGAGGGAAGAGGAAGGAGAGGGTAGGGGGAGATGGGACAAAGGGTGAGATCACATGTGTGGTACATATTTGAAGGGTCAGAAGAAAACTTCTAAATATGGATCAAAAATGTTTTCACACAGTAAATGAGAAAATCTCATGAATGCTATGTCAATCAGGTTGATAAAAATATCTCAGATTGCATGTGAAGCCCGCACACTGTACCCCATGATTGAACTAATGTACACAGCTATGATTCAGTAAAAATAAAATAAAATAAAATATGACAATGGTGCTTTAACAGAAATTGCATTAAAATCATATATTGCTTTGGGTAGTATGGACATTTTAACACTGATTCTTCCCAGCCATGAGCTTGGTATGTTTTCTCTTTTGTTGACATGTTCAGCTATTTATTTTCTTAGAGTTTCATAGTTCTCTTTATAAAGATCTTTCACATTTTTTTGTTATATAAACTCCCAAATATTTCATCTTCTTTGGTACTACTGTGAAAGGGATAGACTCCTGGACTGCTTTTTTTTTTTTTTTTTCAGCTTGACTATTATTGGTATATATAAAGGATACACATTTATGAGTGTTGATTTTGTAGCCTGAGACACTGCTGTATTCCTTGATCACTTCTAAAAGTTTCATAGTAGAATCCCTGGTGTTTTCTAGATATACAATTATATCATCTGTGAAGAATGAAAGTTTAATCTCTTCTGATCCTATGTGGATACCCTTGATCGCCTTTTATTCCTTAATTGCAATGCTAAAACTTCCATTACTAGGTTGATGAGCAATGGAGACAATGTACAACCTTGCCTGGTTCCTGATCTAAGTGGAAATTATTTCAATTTAACTCCCTTCAGTATGATTTTGGCTGTGGTTTTGCTGTAGATGGCTACTATTAGTTTAAGAAATGTCCCTTCAATACCAATTTTCTTAAGTGTTCTGATCATTAAGGGATGCTGGATATTATCAAAAGCTTTTTCTACATCAATTGAGAGAATCATATGGTCTTTGTTTTTTAATTCCTTTATGTGCTGAATTACATTTATGGATTTACGTATATTGAACCAGGCTTGAGATTCTGAGATAAAGCCCAGTTGGTTGTGGTATATAATTTGTTTGATGTGTTGCTGGATTCTGTTTATTAGGACCCTAAAGAATATTTTTGCATCAATATTCACTAGTGATATTGGTCTGTAGTTTCTTGTTGGGTTTTATCCTGGTTTAGGGATCAATGTGATATTTGCCTCATAGTATGCACTCGGTAGTAGTCTGTCTTTTTCTACATTTTGTAAATAGTTGAGTAATATAGGTACTATTTCCTCTTTAAAGGGTTGGTAAGATTCTGATGTGAAGCCATCTGGTCCCGGGCTTTTTTTTTTTTTTTTTTCAGGAGATTTTGTATAGTTGATGCTGTTTCAGAACTTGATATCAGCCTGTTCAACCTTTCCACTTCCTTCTGACTATGTCTAGGAAGGTGGCGTGCTTCCAAGTATTGGACCATTTCCTTCAGATTTTCATATTTATGAAAGTAAATTTTCTTGTAATATTTGTTAAGGAATTTTTGTATTTCCGAAGGGTCTGTAGTTAGTTCGTCTTTACCATTTCTGATTGATGAAATTAGAGATTTTATTCTTTTTTTCCTGATTAGTTTAGTCAAAGGTTTATCTATTTTATTGACCTTTTCAACGAACACACTTTTCAATTTATTGATCCATTGTATAATTCTTTTGTTTTCAATTTCATTTAATTCTGCCCATATTTTGTTTATTTATTTTCTTCTGCTGGGTTTGGGGTTGAAATATTCTTCCTTGTCCAGTTGCTTGAGGTATCTCATTAAGTTGTTAACTTATTATCTTTTTGTTTTCTTGAGGAAGGCTTGCAGTGCTATAAATTTCCCTCTTATAACAACCTTTGCAGTGTCCCAGAGGTTCTGATAATTTGTATCTTCATTGTAATTTTGCTCCAAAAATTTGATGTTTTACTTCTTAATCTCATTTATGACCCATCTATCATTCAACATAAGGTTATTTATCTTGCATGTTTTTCTTGTATATGCAGATTCCCGTTATTGTTGAGCTTAATTTTTATTCCATGGTGGTCTGAAAAGATGCAAGGAATAATTTCTATTCTTTTAAATTTTCTGAGGTTAGACCTGTGGCCTATGATGTGATCAATTTTGGAGTATGTTTCATGGGCTGATGAGAAGAATGTGTATTCATTTTATTAAGATGAAATGTTCTGTAGATGTCTGTTAAATTCATATGTTGAATGGTTAAATTTAAATCTGACATTTCTTTACTTAGCTTCTTATTGGAGGATCTATCCATCATGCTAAAGGAGTATTAAAATCTCTAACTGGTATAGAGTTGGAGAAAATCAAGTTACTGATATCTATTAAAGTTTTTCTTATAAATCGAGGCACATTCTGGTTGGGTGCAAAAATATTAATAATTGAAATCTCATCATATTCAGTATTACTTTAACAAAAATGAAATCCGTCTTTATTCTTCCTTACTTTGGTTGGATCTGCAAATAAGATTGTATCTGCAAATCAGATTGCAACACCTGCTTTTTTCTATTTTCCATTTGCCTGAAATATAGATGACCATCCCTTCACCTTGAGTCTATATTTATCTTTTAAGGTAAGATGAGATTCTTGTATGCAGCAGATATCTGGGCTGAGTGTTTTGTATCCAGTCAGCCAACCTATGCCTCCTTAGAGGACAATTTAAACCATTCACATTATTTGAAAATATTGATAAATCTTTAGAAATTCTAGTGGACATTTTTACTCCTTTCATCAATGTGGAAGTTGAAATTTAATAAAATGTTTCTGGATGAGTTTACTTTTGCATTGCAGGATTACACTGGTCATTACGGAGAATAGGTCTGAGAATATCCTACAGAGTTGGTTCAGTGTTAGCAAATTTCTTCAACATGTGGATATCATTAAAGTAACTCAGTTTAACTGTATACAAGATCCTGGGTTGAAAGTTATTTTGTTTTAGGAGATTAAAAATTGATGACCATTTTCTACTAGCTTGTAAGATTTGATCAGAGAGATCTGCAGTTATTCTAATATTCTTCGCCTTGTAGGTTATGGATTTCTTGCATCTGGCTGCTTTCAAAATTTTTTCCTTCATATTAACTTTAATTAACTTTATTATGATGTGCCTGGGGGATGTCTTATTCAGGTTGAGTTGTGCTGGCATTCTGAAACTATCTGTTATATGAATTTCAGAATCCCTTGGTATATCTGGAAAAGTCTCTTTTATAATGACATAAAGAAGAGACTCTGTGCCTTGTGACACCAATTCGTCATTTTCCGGTATCCCTATAAGGCAAATATTGGTTTTCTTCTAGTTATCCCAGAGCTGTCTGAGAGAATGATACGTTTTTCCCTTCCATGTCTTTTCCACTTTGTATGTTTGGGAGTTTTAGAATCTTTGTCTTCAATGTCAGAAATCCTTTCTTCTGCTTTCTCCATCTGTTGCTGAGGGATTCTACTGTGTTCCTCAGATCTTTGAGTGCTGTAACTTCTTGTCTCAATGCGTCAAAATCTTTGGTCATTTGGTCTATGAATTCCTTGACTTCTTGCGACAATTTTTGAAATGTAGCATGAATTTCTAAATCCAACTTTTCTTCTATTTCAATAATCTTGTATGCAATCCAAATTCTGAATTTGATTTCTGACATCTCAGCCATCTGTTTGTGCATAGGATCATCATTTGTGTCCACCAAATTGTTCTTGGGGGTATTGATCTACTCTGGTTGTTCATGTTTCCAGAACTTTTCCACTGATTCTGCTCCATGATTGTTTTACACCATTTGGCTGGATGAGATGATAAGGACAAGTGGGGTTGGGGGTTCTAGGAGTAGTAATTGACCAGTCCTTTTCCTAAAAGCTGGGACTGGTGTCTGTACCTTTTCCCCTAGAGTTTTGCCAAGGACTCATAGTGTGCTACTGCTTGCGTAACTAGGTACCTTCTTGATGTGGTGGGGTTAAGTGTTTCTGTCTTATTTTCAGCTGGTTTCTATCTTACCCTAGAGAGTCTGTTACTCTTGATTGAAGTCTGAGCTGTGGAGAAATACCAGCAGTTAAGTCACCACGCCTCCCACAGGCAACAATTGGAAAAGGAAATTCAAACTTTCCCACTACAACACACCCAGGGGACCACTTTGGAAAGTCCTTGGGTAATTGGCCCAGTTGAAGAGGTCCCAATCAATTGTCCTAGCCAGCACCTGCCTCAAATGGAAGAGTTGAAAAGTCTCTGGCTGCTAGATAGCCAGGGTCTGCTTGAAGGTCTAGCACTCCAGTGCTCTGTGAGCTGAGGAGGAACCCCCTAGCAAGAAGATTAGTTTGGGAATGTTGATGCCTCCTTCCACACCTTGCCCCTCCTTCACACCCAGTCACTGGTAACCCCAAAGGGCTGTGATCCAGTTTCCTCCAATGAGCAGATACTCCAGAAGTTTGCACCTGCCTAGGTCATAAGGAGGTCTGTGGCTCCTCAGCCATTCCGCCACTGTCTATCACTGTTTGGTATGGGAAGGTGAGGCCTGACCGCCTGAGTACTAGATAGGGGCTGTGGTGATTCACTCCCTTCCAGTTCTGTCCTTGATTGATGTTGCTGATAGAAAAGAACAAGCTCACAGAATTTGTTTCTTTTCCCTGTGGATCAGACATTGGGCTGCAAATCAGTCTGACTAAGTCTGTGAGTTCTAGCCCTTTTTCTCATCTTTAATCCCCTGAGGGCCAGGTGTGTCTGAAGCTGAGTAAAGGAGTCTCTGCTCTGTGAATCAGCTGTCTCTTCGGGTATTCTAATCCCAGCGCTCCACTCCAGCCAGAGAAGAAGGCATATCCTTCACTCTTGGGGCCTGTGGCTTAGTTGACACCGGAGAAGCTGCCCATCTTCCCCTGGCTGCCCAAACAGATCGGGAGTGTGTCCTCAAAACATCCCCAGGGCTGCAAGCCCCACTGCCATTGTTCCCACAGCTGTAGCTCTGGCTCCGTGCCTCAGGAGACCGCTTCTCCAGCTCGGTCTCCTCTAGGCTCACGTTCTTCTCACCACTCCCGAGCCAGAAAATCAGCACAGATTAGCAGCAGTCTGCACCCCATCCACAATTCTCGAGAAAATGTTCATGGATCTGGACTTCATTGAGGGCAGGCCTCCAGACCTTGGGGTGAGAGTGGAGGGGAGCGCCAGGAGTTCAAACTTATAGTTAGAGACTATATACAGTTTTATACATTTTTATGCCAGGCAGGAGAGTTCCATGCCACGATAGTAGGGGAAGGAAGTCCAGTTTTTAAAGGGTCTCTCCCGTGGGGTAGAGTGGGAGGACAACTTAACACTGCTCATTTGTTTGTATGGAGGTATGGAGTATACTGTGAGCCATTCTCATGGGGGAGGGGAGTCCTCTCGGCTAGGCAATGTGCTCTATACCTTTTGTTTGTGTCCTTGGGGTCGCAGGTTGCCTCAGCCGGGTTGATGTGTGTTCTTTGACATTCTCTTTTGGCTCAGATCCAAACTATTGGCTTTCTTGCTAAATTTCCATCCTTTAATTCTCCTTTTGGGTGGGAGCCTCTGCAAAAAGCTGGCTACAGACCACCATCTTGGCTCCTCCTGTGTATGGGTATTTTTGAGATAGTTTCCTTCTGTGGCTCAGTCTAGTTTGTCATGGCCTCAGACTAGATCACAACAATCTCAAAGTCCAGGATTCAGGCAATTCTACTGCCTAAGGCTCCCATGTGGCTACAACTGGAGATACCTGTCACAATGTCTATATAATTTTTCACTTTTATTAGAAAGAGGGTCTGACTCCAGCTCATTTCCTTCTCAGCACCCCATCGTTCAGGAACTCCACTCATCTCAGACTGCCAGAGTGCTAGGATTATAGTTGTGAGCCACAAAATTTGGTTATTTTCTCTTTCTTTAATTCCCTTTCTCCCCCTCCCTTTACCCTTCTCTCACTTTATTCTTCCTTTCTCCAAATCCCTCTCTCTCATTCCCTTGCTTTGCCATTACATTCTTTCCTTCCTCACTTTTTTTCCTCTATCACTCTCTTCTACAACTTAAGGGAAACTTCTGTAGTAACAAACAAAGAAACTATACAATAGATTCCTGAATGTGTTCTCTTTAACTCTATATTTCAAATGGGTGAATTGTGTGGTTTGTGATTTATGTCTGTATAGAATGGTTATTTTTTTAATCTATGGACTTTTATCTATGAGGAAAATTGAGAAAAACCTTCAATAAAACACAGGTATGTATGAGCTCCATAGTTCATGCCTATATTACCAGCAATTTCAGAAGCCAAGGCACAAACATCACTGGAAGCTAAGGAATTTCAGACCAGACTGATTAACATAGTGAGACACAACTTGTCCAAGAAAAAAAGTAGAAGATTTCCCTAGTATCGTTGTCATGGTCCTGTTCTCTCTGCTACTGAGAAGGATAAATTCTGGTGGATCACCACTTGTCAGCAGCTTGCATCGCCTTGAGCTATGATGGTACGAAAGTAATTTCTGTTTGTAGAGAGAGAGAGTCTCACTTTACCTAATTTCCTTGAGTGCCATGGCATCACAAGGCTCAAAGAAACCTACAACTCCTGGGCTTAGGCAATTCTCTGGCTTCAGACTCAAATAACTGAGACTACAGGGCCTGCCACAACTCTTGGCTATATATTTTTTGCAGTTTGGGTGGGGCTGGTTTTGAATTCATCATCCTCAGTATTTGGGGCTGGCTCCTTACCCACTGAGTCACAGACAATACACAACCCTTGTATATTTCTGGGGCAAAGGGTGAAACGTTCTGTCAAATCTCTAAGAGATATACTGAGGAGGAAAAGTCTGGTAGCACACAATAAATTTTATATTTGTATCCCTAAAGGGATTTATTACCAGGCTTGCTAGTCTATCTCAATATGGGTAAATCAACTAATATAACACACAAAATGAATAGAATAAATAAGAAAAACAACATGGTGACCTCATCAGACACAGGAAAGAGTTTTAATACAGCCACCATATCTTGTTGATAAAATCTTTTGTACATCTTACATGGGAGGGGAATGTCTTCAGGACTACTAATGGGATTTACAGATGATTGGATACATATAATGTACCATATTCACACGATGGAATATTTTTTAACAATCAAAAGGAATGAAGTGCACATTTATGTTACAATAGAAATTTACATTAAAACCCTTATGATAAGGGAAAATGACTGGAAGAGACAAGATGGTTGCGTGGATCCAGTTTTCCACAGAGGCTCTCATCCAGAAGAAGGGTTGAAGGACAGGAGTTTAGGAAGTAAGCTAAAGGTTTGGAACTGAACCAAGAGAGAAGGGTAAAGAGTGCACATATTCCCTCCTGAGGTGAGCTAAGACCCCAAGGAAACAAAGAACAGGTGCAAGTCCCCACCCTATAAGAACAGCTTGCAATATACTTTCTACAAACAAGTGAGCTGAGTTAAGATCTCTTCCTACTTTATCCCACAAGAGAAAACACCTAAAACCCAGAAATCCTTTCCTAGCGAGGACATACAAAAGTGCCATGATACTCTCTCACTAGGCTTATAACTGAGCATAGACTCCACCCGCAATTCTGAACTCCCAGCAATCCCCTACATTCTCACCCCAAGTTCTGGAAGACTGTCCTCTGGGAAGTTCAGGCTGTTGGGCACTTTTTCTAGAGTTGTGAATGGGTATTGGTCTGTTCCACGTCTGTCTGTGCTGGTTCTGTGCCAAGGGTAGGGAGTGGGGACTGTGGAGAGAGGGAGCCCTATAGGAGAGGCAGAAACAGTTCCCCCATGGCATAGTGCAAGAGCAGCAGTGGCGGAAAAATAGAGCTCACACCCCTGGGGATATGTTGGAGAGCCAGTCCCCCCCAGCTTAGCAACCAGAGGGAGATGGGCCTCTACTCCAGTGGAAGTCACCAGCAGAATAGGTCTGGGATGGAAATGCAGGCCTTGTTAGCAAGGGGTATGCCTGAGGCATTAATCTGCTGTAGCATGGGACTGTGGGGACCGAGAATAGAATCCATGCAGATGCAGAGGCAGCATACTCCCATATTGAGCCTAAGTCAGAATTGCTTCTTTTGTGTGCCAAAAATGCAAATGGTTCCTAGGGGAGCATAGTGGAGACCAAAGCAGGAGTGGCAGCAGCACCAGACCAGGGAGTGGCAGAAAGTGAGAGCTGTTTGTGAGCTCTAACCACAACCACCCCAACACAGAGAGCAACAGAGTGTGACATGCCAGCCCTGTGAGAATTGTTGCAGTGGCATTGGCACAGCGAGGGGCTGAGTCACAGTTTCTGTGAACTCAAATAGCACCTGGTCCAAAGTGAAACATCACTGGGGCAGAAACACCAAATCTGTGAGAATATAAGTGGCAGCAACATCAACCTAGAGCAGGGCTGAAACTCAGTGAAACTGCACAGCTTCCATTAAGCACATGAGTGTCAGGTTTAAGCTCCTCCTGCCAGCTGGTGGCAGCCTAGTCGAGGAGACATAGACCTCCCTGTTACTCAGGCAGTCACAAAACCCTGGAGCATCTGCTCATTGGAGAAAACTGGGTAAGAACCCTGTGGCAATACCAGTGAATGGGTGTGACAGAGGTACAAGGTGGAGAAGGAGGCATTGACCTTCACAGAATAATTCATGTGCTGGGTGGGTGGTCCCTTTTGACTCCACAGAGCACTGGAACACTTCATACTCCTGTCAGCACATGGCTGCTATCTATTTGCTGTTGACCTATTGAACTCTCCAACTTGAGACTATGTGCTGACTGTGACAATTGCTTTGGAACTGTCGACCTGGTCCAATCAACTGAGGACTATCCAAGGTTGTACCCTGGTTGTGTTGCTGGTGGAATGTTTGACTTTCCTTTTCCAGTTGTTGCCCATGGCAGGAGGGTTGTCTTACTTGCTCATATTGCTCCACAACTGAGACTTCAAGCAAGAGTTACTGATTCACTAGGATAGGACAGAGACTCGATGAAAACAAGACAGAGCCACTTAGCCCCACCTCAGCAAGCAGGTCCCAGTGTCTCAGGCCATATTACTGTACGGATCCTTTGCAAAGCTGTAGGGGAAAAGCTACAGTCACCAGTCCCAGATCTTAGGCACTGGGATGGTTAATCACAATTCCAGGAGCCCCCAACCTAATTTCACCTTATCTGCTCATCTAGCCAAATGGTGAAAAATAATGATGGCACAGAATCAGTGGAAAATCTCCAGAAAAATGAATCATAAGGGTAGATAAACTACTCTAAGGAAAAACAAGGCAGACTTTCCAAAAGATCCTATTGATTAACAAATGCCTAAGGTGTCAGAAATCAAATTCAGAATTTGGATTGTACATAAGATTAAAATAATGGAGGTAAACTTGGAATTAGAAATTCAAGGAACATTTAAAAGCTTGTCTTAATCATTCAATGAAGACTAAATCACCAAATATTCTGACACTTTGAGGCTGTAATTTGTAGTCCTCAAACATCTGAGAAATACAGTAGAATCCCTCAGTGGCATAATGGAGCAGGCAAAGGATGGATGTCTGACATTGAAGATAAAACTTTTGAATGCTCCCAAATGCTCAAAAAGGAATAGAACTGGAGAGCAGAAACAGTTCATTGTCTCAGGGAGCTCTGGGATAATTTGAAGAAAAGTAATATTCGCCTTATGGGAAGTCCTGAAGGCAATGGGAATGATTTGAAAGGCCCAGATGCTCTACTTCAAGAGATGATTGAGGAGAACTTCCCAAACATGGCAAGACATTTGGAAATCCAGATAGGAGGCAGTTTAGAACTCCAGAACAACTCAAACCAAATAAAGTATCTCTCAGATGCATTATAATTAACCTGGCCAAAGTTAATATGAAGGAAAAAAATCTGCAAGCAGCCAGACATAGGAAAAACATAACCTATAAGGGGAAGAATATTAGAATTATTGCAGATCACATTGCTGAAAAATTTCAAGATAGAAAAGGGTGGTCATTGATATTTAAGGTCCTAAAACAAAATAACTTTCAACCCAGGATCCTGTGTCCAGATAAACTGACTTTCATTTATGATGGAGAAATTAAATCTTTAATGATATTCACATGTCAAAGAAACTTGCCATAATTAAATCTAGCTCTCCAGAATATTCTCAGACCTATCTTCCATAATGACCAGAACAATCTTCTACCACCAAAGTAAACACACTCAGAATCTTTGATCAAATTCCAACTTCTACAGTGGAAAATGGATTAAAAATGTCCTCTGAATTTTTAAAAGAATCAACACCCAAAATACTACCAGAGTTGTCAATATTCTAAATTAATGTGAATGACTTAAATGGTCCTCTGAAGCTGCATAGGTTGCCTGACTGGATACAAAAACTCAGGCCAGATATCTGTTGTGCACAAGAATCTCATCTTACCTTGAAAGACAAATATAGACTCAGCATGAAGAGATGGTCATCTATAATTCAGGCTAATTGCAATCAGGAAAAAGCAGGTGTTACAAATTTATGAACAGATACATTAGGCTTTTAGCCAACAAAGTAAGGAAATGTAAGGATGGGCACTTCCTATTTGGTAACAGCAACACTCAACATAGTGAAATTTCAGTTATTAACAAGTATGATTGCAACCAGAATGTGCCATAATTTATAAGAGAGACTATAACAGACATGAGCAACTTGATTTCCTCCAGCACCATAATAGTTAGAGATTTTAACACTCCTTTGACAGTTTTGGATAGATCCTCCAAAATGAAACTAAGAAAAGGGCTGAGCCTGTGGCTCTGCGGGTAGGGTGCTGGCCCCACATACCAAGGGTGGTGTGTTCTCTTGCTGGAATTTGTTGTGCAGAGCGATGTCACAGAGGCTAAAGCCTGCTGAAGGAATTGTATGGAATAAGGGAGGTTATCAGTTTATTTAGTCATATAGTAAAAAATATTTATTTTAACACAACTTATATAGCCAATACTACATGTATACACAATTAATGAATAATCTTATCATGTATACATTATCCATCTAAAATCTGGTGACTTGATTCTTGTGATTATCACCTAACCACCTCATGACCCTCACTGGCCCAGCACCCACCTGTCTATTGATCAACTAATGCAATACTTCATTAACTATTATCTTTTACCATCATTACATTTAAAATTAAGTCTAAGCCACAAAGCAAACTCTGAGAGAATAAGCTTCTTGAATGCTAGACCTTTAACAGATCATCTGAAGGCAGTTATTCATTCTCTAGGAGTGGTGGCGATTTTTAAGATATATAAAAGACTTTCCTGCAAGCCCTGCCCCCAGGAACAAGGCTTTTTTCACTGAAGTATTACCTTCTGTGTGAGCTGGCCTAAGGTCAAAATGGGGTTCTATCACAGTCTCTGCTTCACAACTCACTAAAATACATCAAACCTGTTCTCACAGAATGAATCTGTTTAAAGGCACATACAGGCTTTTCGTGTATGAATTCAAACTCAGCCCTTGCTAAATTGCAACAACAATGAAAAAATAGCCAAGCATTGTGCCAGGCATCTGTAGTCCTAGTGTCTTGGGAGGTTGAGGCAAGAGAATCCCCTAAGCTCAGGAGTTGGATTTTACTGTGAGGTTTGTGACACCACAGCAGTCTACCAAGGGAGATAAAATGAGACTTTGTCTCTCAAAAAAAAATGAAAAAAATAACTAAGCAAGAAATAGGTACAGAATGGACATTTATTAAACTGATAGAGGCCAACCACAGAAAACCCACTGCCAATATCATATACAATAAAGTTAAATTGAAATCATTTCCACTCAGATCAGGGAATAAAGAAAGGGTGCTTATTGTCTCCAGCACTTTTTAACTTTGTAATGGAAGACTTAGACATCGTAATCAGGCAAGAAAAAGTGAGCAAGGGTATTCCAATAGGGTCAGAGGAGATCAAACTTGTACACTTCCCAGATGATATGACTGTATATCTGGAAAGCTTGGAATTCAACTACAAAACTCTTT
The DNA here is from genome assembly GCA_963573935.1 of Arctocebus calabarensis. Taxonomy (NCBI): domain Eukaryota; kingdom Metazoa; phylum Chordata; class Mammalia; order Primates; family Lorisidae; genus Arctocebus; species Arctocebus calabarensis. The sequence continues at coordinate 12,279 of CAUYON010118872.1, forward strand.
GAAGTGATCAAGGAATTTAGCAGTGTCTCAGGTTACAAAATCAATACTCACAAATATATAGCCTTTATATACACCAGCAATAGTCAAGCTAAAAAAAAAAAAAAAAAGAAACAGTCAAGGACTCTATTCCTTTGACAGTAGTGCCAAAGAACATGTAATATTTGGACGTTTATTTAACAAAGGACATGAAAGATCTCTGTAAAGATAACTATGAAACTCTAAGTCAGAAATAGCTGAAGACTTTAGCAGATGGAAAAACATCTCATGCTTATGGCTGGGAAGAATCAACATTGTGGAAATGTCCATACTACCCAAAGAAATATACAATTTTAATGCAATCCCTATTAAAGCACCCATGTCATACTTTAAAAACCTCAAAAATAATACTTCATTTTATATGGAATCATAAAAACACCCATATTGCCAAGACATTACTCAGAAGTAAAAGCAAATTATGAGGAATCATGCTACCAAACCTCAAACTATACTATAAATTGATAGTGATCAAAACATCATGGTACTGGCAAAAAAACAGAGAGGTAGATGTATGAAACAGAATAGAGAACAAAGAGATGAACCCAGCTACTTACCATAATTTGATCTTCAATAAGTCTATTAAAGCATTCAGTGGAGAAAAGACTCCACTAACATTAACAAATGGTGCTGGGTGAACTTGCTAGCAACCTATACATAGAAGATGAAAAATGGACCCATACTTCACTATTAACTAAGATAGACTCTTACTGGATTAAATATTTAAACTTAAAACTTTAAACTATAAACATACTAGAAGAAAGCACAGGAAATACACTTGAAGAAATCAGCCTTGGGTAATATTTTATAAGAAGGAACCCTGGGCAATTGAAGCAACATCAAAAATACATACTGGGATCTGATCAAACTAAAAAGCTGTACAGTCAAGAATACAGTAAATAAAGTAAGCAGACAGCCCTCAGGGGGAGAAGATATTTGGAGTTTATGTCTCTGACAAAGGTTTAATAATCACAATCCACAGAGTACTCAATTGTATTAACAAGAAAATAACAAGTGATCCCATCTCAGTGTGGGCAAGGGACTTGAAGGGAAAATCCTCTGAAGAAGATAAGTGCAGGGCCTAAAGACACATGGAACTCTAATTAAGAAATGTTCTTATTAGGGACTATGAGGAGTGACCACTCCTAAGGCCCTGGTGACATATATAGATTATTTCAGGACTGTTGTGCATATCTGAGGTGGCAGGTATCGCCACAATTATGCACAGATCTCTTTTTCCTTATCAGGTTCATTAGTAATTGTGTATTGATCATGTGGCCCGACATAATTCTTCTACTTTCCATATGGCCAAGAAGCCAAAAGTCTAGACAAACCTGGCCCAGAGTTCATGAATATAGGAACTTTCCAGATAGGCTCAATATCATCATAAATAACTGCCAGTATGGAGTACACTACTGGACACATTGCCTAACCACATTTCAAGAGAGTAACTACAATGAGACACCTACCATCAAAAACAATCCTATTCTACAGAAAAAGCAAAATATCATGAAAAGTAGAACAGAGAATTGTGTGATTTCAGGTCTGTGATATCACTGTCTTAACTTTGGGGGTGGATTCTTGTTCTTTAACATCCCAGGGAAGCACTGAGTATAAACCATACTCTTCCACTTATGTACAAATCTGTGCCATGGAAAGGAAAGGGATGTTTATTGAATCTCTTGGCTGGATATACAAACTTTGGAAGCGGGAATTGAGTGTGGAAAAAAGAACCTCACTCTTTTGTAACAGTTTGAAGTGAATGAAAAACCCAAATAGCCACTACAAATAAGCAGGAGGAATAAGGTTAAGCTTAAAGATGGTAACCCAGTGCAATGCACATTGTGATGTCTTCCACGGAAACCACGTAGTGACTTCATCCTCTAATGCTCTGAGATCCAGGCTTCTGGGTCGCTACAGCTGGTGTGCCACAATTGTTTGAATGAGGACACTTCTGAGCCGTCCATCCACAGACAGGGAAGTGATCTCCCATTTGTCCCTTATCTATTCTATTGAAGGTCCTGGCAGTAGGCTGACACAACAGTTGAGAATTTGTACAGCAGTGTGACTCAGGCAGAATCACTGCTGACAAAAATGCATGGAGTCACTTAAGTAGGATGCTCTTTTTTGTTTTTTTATTTTCCTTGAGACAGAGCTTCACTTGTCACACTGGGTAGAGTGCTGTAGCACCACAGCTCACAGCAAGCTCCTACTCCTGGACTTACATGATTCTTTTCCCTTGGCCGCCCAAGTAGCTATAACCACAGGCATCCACCACACACTACAGGCATCCACCACAAAACCACAGGCATCCACCACAACACCTGGCTAGTTATTCTTGCAGTTTTTTCAGGGCCCAGTTCCAAGTCACCACCCTGGTAACAGAGGCCCAGTATCCTATCAACTAAGCCAGAGGCAATGCCCGTGTAATGCTATTACAACGACATATTTGACAACTACCAGAAAACATCCATTTGAGAGAATGTTACAAATTTAGTATCTGGATATAGCCTCCAGTTGGTCACAGATCTTAAGCATATCTACTTTGCTTGAACCATCAAGGTAATTCTGGTCTTTTGGATGATGAAAATGTTTCTTGGTTGGTTTGTTGGTTTGTCTGTGAACAGGAATGTGTATGGGTATTTTTGAGATATGGTTTCTATATGTGGGCCAGGCTAGTCTTTCATGGCCTCAGCCTAGATCAGAGCAACAACAAACTCAAGGATTGTAGCAATCCTCCTGCCTGAGACTCCCGTGTAGCTAGCAATACAGATGCCTGCTGCAATGTCTAGATGATTTTTGACTTTTTAGTAGAGACATAGAGTCTTACTCTGTCCTTTGTCAGCACCCGCTCATGAAAAGCTCCACTAATGTCAGCCTGCCAGAAGGCTAGGATTATAGTCGTGAGCCACAAAGTTTAGTTATTTTATATTTCTTTGTTTCCCTCTTTCCCTCTCTCCCTTTGGTCTTCCCTCACTTTATCCCTCCTTCCTCCAATTCTCTCTCTCTCATTTGCTTGAACTCTCCATTCCTTTCCTTCATTCACTTCTTTCTTCTATCACTTTCCTCTACACCTTAAGGGAAACTTCTCTAGTAACAAATAAATGAACTATACAAATGATCGCTGAATGTGTAGTCTTTAAGTCTATACTTGAAATGGTTGAATTGTGGAGTGTGTGAATTATATCTGAATAGAGTTGTTACCTTTTATGCCATGGGTTGTTATTTATGAGGAAAATAGAGAAAAACCTTAACCAAAACATAAGCATAGATGAGGACCATAGCTCACACCTATAATGCTAGAAAATTCAGATGTCAAGGCAGAAAGATCACTGGAAGCTAAGGGGTTTCAGAACAGATTGAGCAACATAGTAAGACCCCCCCTTATCAAGGAAATAAATCACAAATTTCCTCTTCAGTGGTGGCATGGGGCTGTACTCTCAGATGCTTAGAAGCATAAACTCAACAGGATCACTTGAGGTCAGCAGCTTGCATTTCCTTAAGCTGTGATAGTCCCAATGTATTTTTCTGGAGTGAAGAGGAAATGCAGGATACAAACAATAAGATATATACTGTAATAAACAATCTGGTACAGATATCTTTGTTGTACTGTGATTTTTGGTCACCTGGGTATATACCCAGTAAAGGAATTATAGGGTCAAATGGTAAGTCTATTTTTAGATCTTTGAGTGTTCTCCAAACGTCTTTCCAAAATGGATGTATTAGTTTGCATTCCCACCAGCAATGTAGAAGTGTTCCCTTTTCTC
>CAUYON010118873.1:0-56330 GCA_963573935.1 Arctocebus calabarensis
GAGTCTATATTTATCCTTTAAGATAAGATGAGATTCTTGTATGCAGCAGGTTGGCTGATTGTATACAATGTTATGTCTTTTTATTTAAAGTAGGTTTCTTTTAGACGTGTGTGTATATACTTGGGTCTTGTTTTTCTTACATTCTTGGGTCTTGTTTTTGTGACATTCTGACACTGTCTTTCAATTAGTATATTTAGACCATTTAAGTACGTGGAAATTAATGATATATTTAAATTAATATCTACTATATTTGTTGCTATTTTCCATTTGCTGTCTTTGTTCTTTTTCCTGTTTTTGTCTTCACTCTTTATGTTTTGTGACATTAACTAAACATTTTATATCATTTTATTTCCTTTCTTAGCACATTAGTTATATTCCTTTATTTTTTTAAGAGCTTGCCCTGGATTTTGCAACATGCATTTTCAACTAGTCCAAGTCTACTTTCAAATAGCACTATAAAACTTCATAATAAAATAATCCTAATTTCTCTATCCTGGCCTTTTTATCATTGCTTTCCTTTACTTCGCATATGTGTGTGTGTGTGTGTGTGTGTGTAAAAGCACCCATGAGCACATAAAAACATATATATGCATAACATACACAAGCATATAAATACATAAGCATAGATAACATGAAAGCATACAGATATATGATATATAAAGCATATATATTTAACGTATAAAAATACACTGTACTTCATATAAGCATAAATAACTAAATACATTGTTGCTGGTATTATTTTGAGTAATTTCTGATCTGTCAGGTAAAGCAAAAAGTTTTTATTTTACATTCAGCTAGCTATTCCTTCTTCATTGCTCATTCTTTTAGATATCAGTTTCTAATCATTATTTTCCTTTTGTCAAAAGAACTTTCAAAATTTCTATGAAGATCTACAAGCAATGAGTTCCCTCAGTTTTTGTTTATCTGAGAAAATCTTTATTTCTTTTCATTTTTTTAGAACAATTTTGCACAGTACAGAATTCTAGGTTAGAGAACTTTTTCACTAAATATTCATTATTTTACTTTTTGTGGCTTACATGGTTTCCAAATGAATATGATTCTTATCTTTGCTCCTCTATAGGTAGTGTTCCCTACCCCCTTCACTTCTTTCAGGATTTTATCATCTTTGGTTTCCTATAGTTTGAAAATAATAATAATAGGTATAGTTTCTTTTTTGTTTGTTTTATATTATCCTACTTGGTGTTCTCTGTACTTCCTGAATCTGTGATTTGGTGTGTGACAGAAATTTGGGGAAAATTTTTTCAGTGGTTATTATTTAAAACATTTTTGTTTATTTTTGAGACAGAGTCTCACTCTGTCACCCTGAGTAGAGTGCCATGGCATCATCATAGCTCACAGCAGCCTCAAACTCTTAGGCTCAAGAGTTCCTCTTACCTCAGCCTCCCAACTAGCTGGGATTATAGGCATGCACCACCACACCCAGATAGTTTTTCTATTTTTAGTAGAAATGGGGTCTCTCTCTTGCTTAGGCTTGTCTCTAACTCCTGAGCTCAAGCAATCCTCTCACCTTGGCTAGGATCCCTGAGTGGTAGGATTATAGGAATGAGTCATGATGCCTGCCCACAAACATGTCTCTACTTCTACTTTGGGTATTCCCATTACACATATGTTATACCTTCTGTAGTTACCCATAATTCTTGGATATTCTGTTCTGGTCACCTCACCCACCCATCCCCAGTCTTGGTTCTCTTTGCTTTTCAGTTTTGAATGTTTCCATTTAAGTATCCTCAAACTCAGGGATTCTTTTCCCAGATGTGTATAATCTAATAATCCCAACAAGGGTATTTTTATGTCAGTGTTTTTGATCTCAAGCATTCCTTTTTATCCCTTGGGATTTGTAACTCTGCTTCTAATGACCATGTGTTCTTGCATGCTATATACTTTACAAGAGCTCTTAGCATATTAATCATAGTTGTTTTAAATTCTGAGGATTTCAGTATCACTGCAGTGTCTGGTTCTGATGCTTGCTCTGTCTCTTCAAAATGTGTTTTTAACCTTTTAGTGTGTCTTGTGATTTTTTTTCTTGATAGCTAGACATGATGAACTGAGTAAAAGGAAACTGCTATAAATGGCCATTAGTAACGTGCTGGTAACATGTGAGGTGAGAGGGTATGTTCTATAGTAGTAAACCTATGCCTCTGGACTGCAAAATTAACAAGTGTTCCTGTTTGTTTGTTTTTTCTCTCTTCCCCCTTTATGCAGCTAAGAGGAACTTAGAGTTGGAAATTTCTTTTCTTCATGCAAGAGTAGAGCTGAGTAAAGGTGGTGACTTCCCCTCCCTTAGACCAGTTAGGGTATGACAAAACCCTAGCACTTTAGTTTCTTAATAACTAGTTTCTCCTTAGGGCAGACTTTTAAGAACAGAGCACTCTAGCTTATTTCAAAATGGTTCATTTATACTGTACTGGAAGTACAAGTTTTTTCTCTAATATTGAAAAAATCTAGTCAAGTTCCTAAAGGTAATAGCTCACAAAAGCCTTGGGGAGGAGCTATAACTAGGTGTCCTAGTTTTTAATTCTCATTCTTGACCACACCTAGCCTCCAGCAATTCTTCAAATGCAGTTCAGGTTGTCCTACCCTGGCACTGGTTCCCAGACATTTTTGCTCAAATATGTTACAATTCTCGGTATCAAACTCTCTCCAGTTTGGGGGGCATCAGTTTGCCTTGTGACCTAAATTCCCTTACAGATCTCAGAATACATTCCCTTTCTGTTTGTTCAGTCTTTTACTTATTAGGACAGGGTGGTAATACCCAAACTTATTACCTATGCAAGTTTTTTTTTGTATTTCATAAGAAAGATGATTTTATTTTTTGTTATCATAATACAGTTATCGAACGGCAATTTGTCTAAAGAAGAGCTTTCCCTTCTCTCCTAAATCTGTTTTACTTTTAGATTATTGCTCTGATCTCATAGATTCTTTTTATTCCATGTATTTTTTTGATACTCAAAGCATACCAAAATTAAAGACAATTTCCCAGTGGTTATGTATGACATCTTAAATTTATAATAATCAAGCTTATACCAACTTAATTACAATAGTATATAGTAACTCAGATCCTATGCAGTTCCATCCCTGCCTTATGCTCTTATTCTCTAAATTTTCATCTTTATACAGTGTGATCTCAGTAACATAGATGTATAATCATTGTTTTATGCATTTCTCTTTTAGGTCACATAGGAAATAAAGAGGAATTACTAACTAAAAGCAAAATAATACTACCTTTTACCTTTATATACCTATTTTGGAGTTTTGTATTTCCTTGTGTGGCTTCAAGTTATTATATAATATCCTTTCACTTCAGCTTGAAATATTTTATTTAACATTTCCTTGTAGGGGACATCTACTAGAGACATGTTCCCTCTACTTTTATTTATTTAGAAAGGTCTTAATTTCACCTAAATTTTAAACAAATAGTTCTGCTAAATATAGAATTCTTGGTCGATAGATGCCTCAGTGTTTTAAAAATGTTATCCCATTACCTTCTTGCCTCTTCAGAATGAGGAAAATGTTTGTTAATCTTATTGAGAATCACTGTGATTAGTCATGTTGCTTGCTCCTTTCACAATTATCTTTGTTTCTGTCTTTCAACAATTTGATTATGCTATATCTTTGTTTGAATCTCATTGTGTCTACCGTTTTGGAGAGTTTTAGGTTATGGGGCATAAAAATTCATATCTTTCCTCAAACTTGAGAATTTTTAACACCCTAGGAAGCTGAAGTAGAAAGGTTGCTTGAGCTCAGGAGTTCAAGGCCAGCCAGAGCAAAAGTGAGACCCAGTCTCGACTAAAAATAGAAAAATTAGCAGGAGACATTATGGTGTGTGCCTATCGTCCCAGATACTCAGGAAATAGCTTGAACCCAGGATTTGGAGGTTGCACTAAGCTGTGATGATGCTACTTCACTCTACCCAGGTGACAGAGCAAGGCTTTGTCTCAAAAAAACACAAATTGACAGCCATTATTTCTTCAAGTAATTTTCCTGTCCCTTTCTTTCCCCTCTCCTTTGGAGACTGCCAGTGAGAGAGATTGTGTGTGTGAGAAAGAAAGATATGATATGCATGATGATTTTCCATAGGCCCTCAAGTACTGTTTATTTTTCTTCCTTTTTCTTTCTGCTCAGATTGAATAACTTCACTTGATCTTTCTTCAAGGTCACTGAATCTTTCTGCCTTTTCCTATGTGCTAATGAAACCTGCTAGAGGGCTTTTCATTTGTTATTTCCAGTTCCAGAGAATGTCTAATTCCTTTTTCTAATTTACATCTCCTTATTGATGTTCTCTATTCTCCTGGTTTTCTAGAGTTCGTTGAGCATATTTAAGACAATTTATTTAAACTCTTGTCTAGTAAGTTCAATGTCCATGCTTCCTCAAGAAAGTTTCTTCTGTAAATGGGCCATACTTTTTTGTTTCTTTGCACGCTTCATGATTTTTTGTTGTAAACTCAGCATTTTAAATATTATATATGATAACTCTAGACATCAGATTCTTTCCATGCCTTAGGATTTTTTAATGCTGTGAACTATAGCTGTAAGATCATTAAATATGAAATGTTCTATTGTGTATCTCAAACAAGCAGTACAATTAATCAAAGCATGCCTCTGAACTATTGACAGACACAATTTTCCCATCTTAATGGTAATTTGTTTATGCCAACAGTGAAGAAGCCTGGAAAGCAAGTAGCAATGAAATAACAAAAAGCATTTTCCACAGCTTGTTGAGAACTGAATATTTTTCCTTGCAAGAAATGGTTGAAGCCTGGAAGAAACAGTAGTATCTTGGAGCAAGTGTTACCCACTGGCGAATACAGTGGATAACAGACTTTCCAAGTCCAGCTTTTGTAGTTTGAGCAGTGCTATTTGTGTGACTTATGCATTGTCTTGCAAGAGGACTGGCCTCTATTGACCAATCTTGGCTGCTTAATTGTAAGCATCCTCATCATTTCATCCAATCGGTTACAACAGATATCCACTATAATCAGTTGACCAGATTTCATGAAGCTGTAATACAGCTGTATAATACTGTGAATAATACCAGCACTGGACCACCAGACACCATTAGATTTTTTTATGAATATTCAGTTATGGACTATGTTACAGCATTTCATCTTTAGCCAACCAGTATACTGGATGCTTGTGATTGTCAAAAAGAATCCATTTTTCATCATACATAATGATGTAGTATAGAAATGCTTCACCTTTATGTTGTGAAAGCAAAGAAGGGCCAACTTCAAGATGATTTCTCTTCTGACATTTGTTTAATTCCTATGGAATCCATTTACCAGCTTCTTCCCCTTGATTTGTTTCAAATGGTCCAAGATTGCTGGAATACTAACCTCAAACTTCGCTAATTCATACGTTGGTTGAGGTGGATTTCAGCTCGTCGTTATCCACCTTGGTCTCAGGTTGCTCATGTGGCTTATTTTCAAGATTGCAATCACTAAAACAAAACTCATTAACTATCCACATACTGTGCATATTCATTAGCCACATCCTTCCCAAATGGTTTCTTGGTAATTTCGAGTTGTGTCTATGCTACATTGGTTCTACAATGGAACTCATATTCAAAAATAACAAAAACTTTTGACTTATCCATGGTTTCACAAAAATTGCTCTAAAACACATTTGAAATAACAAACCAAAATGTTATTTGAAATACTGAGGCTATCCCTTCACAACAAAGCTCCAAGTGTCAAAGTGAAATGTCAAAGATATTAACTGTCAAACTTAGTACTTAAGGAAATTTCTTACTTAATAACCTAAAATTTGTTTAGTGACTGCTAAGCTATTTTTGTGAAGTCTATGTTTTTGTCATATGTAATCTCTGAAGTCTCTGTCCCTTTGGCTGGTCTTCAGTTCATGTTTTGGCAGAGATTTCCTTGAGTACCAGGAATCAGGGAAAGTGATAGGAGAGAAAAAGAAAAAATTCCTCCTAGACTTTGCAAACTAACAGCGTACTAGACAGTCTCAACATCTAGCCAGATTATTTACAACTGTTTTAGCCTTCACTTCCAACTTGAGATGAACATAGAAATCAGCTGGAGGTAAAAATTAATGTGTTCTTTAGGCTTTTCTAAGCATGCATTCAGCCTTGGGCATGCATATGAGTTTATAAATTTCTCAGTATACACAGGTACTTTTGAATGCTCTAATTCCAAAAAACTCTCTAAAGACCCCCCAGCCCAGGTTTTAGCACTCTGTTATTGTATGTCACAACTATAATTTGTGATAGGTCACTATGATTTGTTCAACTGCTGACAATGTTTTCAAGTCAGGTCCACCATTTTCTCCCCTGAATTCTGAATTAGGCAAAACAAAAACAAACACCTTATATCAATCCTTCAGGCAGCCCCCAGATAGTACCAAAATAGAAGCAATTCAATGAAAATCAGTTCTATTCTAATCCCTGAGCCATAGTCTAGGGTCCCACACTTAATATGTGGGCTACCATCTTAAAGTTATAAAGTGAAGGGGAAGGGAAGATTGCAATGGCAAGAAAAATTCTAGAACTTCTATCATTTTTAAGTTGCCTGTTTCTTGGTTTGATGTTCACTAGATTGCTGTAAACCTTTGACTACTTCTAAGAGTTGTGACAAAGTTTGACAGATTTTGTTTTCATGTGTGTGTGTACATGTGTGGTTTTTTTGTTTTGTTTTGGTTTGGAGTTTTTGTATTTCTGAGAAAGGAAGGGTCCTTGGAGGTACTTACTCCTCTATTCTTGCTGATGTCACTCACTGCCCTTAAATTTTTTGACACAGCATCATCAGCCTCTTCTCCCTGCTTTACTGCACCCACAGGTTTGCAGTGCTGGGCAGAGGGTTGAATGCTGTTGGAATTTGGTTCGTTTCTCTACTAATCAGAAATTTGAGGGCATTCAGTCTCCTTGTACTGCTAAAGACATGTGTTATGTGGTTTTATTTATTTATTCTTGCTTCCTCTACTCCACTATTCACATAGCAGCTCAAGTGACTTCTTTAAATATAAAGTGGATCTTGCTGCTTCTCTACTTTAGTGTCTCAGCAGCTTCCTATCACACTATCTTGAATTTGTTTTATGGGATACACAGCCTAATTCAGGCATCGTTATGGTGGCCAATTGAGAAAGTGTTCTACAGTGGAACTGAGAAACTACATAAAGGCCTCTTCCCAGAAATGTTCTACCAGCAGTTGAGGGAGCCAGGGTATTTATCTGTCACCACTGAGCACTGGTCCTACAGTAGCTCACTTTTTGTCTCTTTTGACTTGCCCTGTGTGCAACTGGCCCCTGAGATCAGAAGTAACACTAATCAAAGTATCCATTGGCTTCCATTAACAAACCATTGATGCTCACAGAACATGAATGCTGAGGGTACATGAATAGGACCCCCACACTGCCTGTGTATCACTGAGAACAAGGACAACGTGTTCTTTACCTCCATGCCTCCAGTGCCTGCCATATAGGCAGAAAGATACACCAGGTGAGGAGCTGGAGAGATACACCAGGTGTATGCAGAAATGCTAAGCTGCCTCCTCACCTGGTGTATTTCTCTTTCCTACAGCAGTTAACATCAGCCATGTGGCCCTGTTCCCTCCAACAGGCCATTTTTTAAGTAACCATCATCCCATTCTCATTTCTACATGTTTTCTCTGACTGTGGGAAATTCCTCAAGTGTTGACCTATTTGATTCTTAGGCCACTTAAACGTCTGGCAGAATTGGAATGGTGCCCAAAGGGCCACACGAACTAGATGCCACTCCTTTTCTTTAAATGTTGTTCAAGCTAAGGGGGTCATAGCTGAGAGTCCCTCCAGGGCCCCCTGCCCTCCTCCCACTAAACCCTTCTTCAGCTAGCCAGGGTAGGGGAGCCAAGCTGTGTTGATTACTTTTGACATCAGTCGTCAGCATAACTTTGACGTTAAGCCTCCCCCCAGCTCTGGGGTGGCTGACTATGTCCAGGCTCCAGCTTGAGGAGCTATGGGGAGCCTCACAGCCCCAGATTTGGCCTGCCTGGGAGGCTGCCTGGGAAGGGACCTGTGTTTCTCAAGCCTGCGCCCTCGGGGCCTGGGGGTGGGGCCCCAGCAGATGTCTGGATTTGGTAGCCAGGGCCTGGAGCCGGATGCTGAGAATGAGGCCTGCAACTCATTTCCCTATTAAACATTCTGAGAACATCTGCACTGGTTTCCAAGGCTTCTCCCTCACTAATTGCTTTGATTATTGTGTGAAGTTAAGAACTGGCACATTTCCGTGATGTTGTGATGAAGGTGAAAAGATTGGTCTTAATTAGATTAAAAACATTTTTTTCTTCCTGTGTAATTTTGCCTTGAAAATCAAGGCCACTTTTTTGTTTTCTTCATCCAAAGACCTCCAGAAACTTTCCTCCCCACCTCTCCAGAGGTTTCTGGGGAATGTCCTGTGAGCTCAACTCTTGGAGAAGATAGTGCTTAACCCAGATTCCATTGTATATTAAAGTTTCCTGGGGCTGCTCTTGCTGCCTGGAACCTTCCCCTGAAAATGTGCCTTGGGAGACCTGGACAGTGACTTCCTGCAGCATGGAGACCTGGGTGGACTGATTTAGTTGTGTGGGCGGCTATGTTGTTCTCTTTCCGCTTCCTGGGCTCACTCAGGGCTGACCTTGTCCTGACTTTGTCGTCGCTTGTCCTCCTCAGTGGCCCTGCTTTTCAAACCCCACCCTTGGGCCCACAGAGCGTTTTCCATTCACTCTGAGATGTGTACTGAAGCCTGCGATCCCTGCTATAATGGGGTGTGTTTGGGAGGATAGGGATCGGTCCTCAAGACCTTACACTCTGGGGTTATGAAAGGCCTAGACCCTCCCTGAAACTGCTTAGGATCCCAAAGGTTTTCTCTGACTCTGTTACATCCCTTTTGTACTCAAGTCAGATCCTGCACTCCCTTGAGATACAACACGTTCCATCATTTGCTCCAAACATCCTCTTACACCAGGGTGCAGAGAGAGGTTCACTGAAGGTTTGGGGAGATGGAGATTTACATCATAGCAGTAGAAAGTCAAGGATCCACCTTGCAGAACCCTTTCTTGAGAGTTCCCTGTGCTGTTGCAGGACTGGGGCCAGGACCTCAGGCTAACTCCTTTTCTGCCAGCCTTCTTCCTGCCCTCTGCCCTACAAAGCCTAGCAAGGGCAGCGCAGGACAATTTTGCTCTTTTATAACCTTGACTCCCCCAGGACCCATCTTTATGGGCTCACGCTTCACCCCAAATTTGTCACACACATTCCTGAGGATTCTCTTGGTAACAAACGAACCCCAACTCAAACTAGCTTAAACACAAAAGAGACATTTTTTGGCTCACACAGCTGGACCCAGCTGTTTCAGACACAGCTGGACCCTGGAGCTGAGATGATCTTGCTCACTTGCTCCCCCCTCCCCTTCTGACCTTCCTCTCCCTTTTGTTCTCCCTACCCTCATTCTCCTCTACCCACTGGTCCCATGGGATGTCTGTATCCTCAAGGAGTCACTTTCTAGTAGGGGCAAGACGGGCACCTGACTATATTTGCCACCTCAGCAAACCCATCAAAAAGAGGCCATCTCTAGCCCCTTAATTCCTAAAAGAAACTGAAGCCAAGTTCTCACTGCCCCTCAACTAGGGTACTAAGCCATCCTTAGACCTGCAACTGGGCCTCTGATAGCCAAGGTTTGGGCTACAAGGACTCTTCTGGGGATCACCAATATGTACGTGAACCCTGCATACTAGGGTGGGAAAAAAGGAGTCCCCTAAAGAAGATTCGAGAAGCTGTTCCCAGAAGCCAGGCCTGGCTGCTGGGCAGGCAAAAACAACAGGTGTCCACTCAAACAAGGTATTTTCCTAAGCGGAACTGGGTGCCAGCTGTGAATATACATTTTCACTCCATTCCCTGTCTTGTTCCTGGCAGCTGTTGTGGGAATGGCTTTTACACTTTCCATCCATGTCCCTTACTTCTCGCCTCTGAGCAGAGGCACAGGTGGCGGTGGGGCCACTCTGGCTCAGGGTCTATGAGCCAGGCATGGGGCAGCTGGCACAGGCTGTGAGGCTGCAGCTCAGTAATGTCACGCAAAGCCTAGCTGCAGCTGTTCAGACACCCAGGGGAGGGCTGCTCCTTCATAGTGCAGAATCCACAGGGCTTTGGGGAGTCCACTGAAAGGGGGAAGATTTCTTGTGAGGCCATGGAAGGGGCTTCTGCTTGGAAAGGCCAGTTTCTATTTATCCCTATGGGATGAGCTGGCTCAGGGAACTTGCCTGTGCCAAGCGATGTGGAGGAGACAGGTGAGGTTCCTGTGCTAAGGGCCAGGCATGCATAAGCCCTGCAGCCTTCCAGGGGAGGGGATGATCTCTGGAGCCTTGGAAAGCTTGTGGAGGAAGTGGGCTTGGGTTACACCTGGGAGATTAGGCAGGATTTTAATCAGTTGGGAGGGGAAGGGCACGGGGTGAAGAGCTGGGTGAAAGGGCTGGAAAGGGCACTGACACTAGGGAGACTCGCAAGAGCAGAGGGCAACAGGGGTAGGCTTAGGGCCTAGTGGCAAGTTGGACTTGGTACTTCAAGGGGGAGGTGGGCAGCTCAATGAAAAGGCAGAGGATGCAAGCCCAGAAGCTCTTGGGAACAGAAAGCTTTGAAGACCTTAATGGCAGGAGAGAGCTCGGTATAGCCATAAAGGCAACTCCAGACCAGGTAGAGGGACAATATTCTGGTAACTCCAGAGCTATGGGCCAGAAAGAAAGACATTGATAGAGAAGACTTCTACAAATTATTATTTCTTGACTTATCAAAGTATCATTCAAAATAGGAAATACAGATACAATGAGGACGGAAATGAAAATCACCTGAAGTTCCTTTGCCCAAAGACCAACACAGTTAATATTTGGATCTATTTCCTTCTAGTCTTTTTTTCTGTGCCTGTAATTCTATTTAAATATAATCCAAATCCCCCTATTGAGCACTAGCTAAAAAAGAAGATGCTGTGCTTAATTTTGTTCTTGCTCTCTTGAGAGAGGGTGAGACTTGGCAGCCAATATCCCCAGCTGGGGTAGTCGCCACGCCTGAGGCTGCCTTCACCATCCCAGACCTCCCATTTTCCTAGAAAACAAAATTGTTTTGTTCTGCCCTGAAAACTTAGGCCCATTTCTGGCTTTAACAAAGGAAATGCAGCCAAGGAATTAAAGCACCAAAAACTGGGACTGTCTTAGGAAAGCGTGACTTCATTGTCACCGGGATGCTATGCTTTGTCCCCAGGGCAAGGCACTCTGAGTGGCCAGATGAGTTGCCCCGTCAAGCCTACCCTGAGTTCTGCCTTCTCTACAGCCATGAGTTCACGCTCTGAAATACCTACCTTGAAGGTGGAGGTGATAAGCTAGACCTCTAAGGGCACAACACTTGCCCTCAAGCCCTGGCCTAAAAGGAGCAACACCACTACATCCCACCCCATCCCAACACACACATACAAATTCCCTCCATGCTCTCATGAAAGTTTGACCTGGCTGGGACCACAAGTGGGAATAGGGAAGATGTGGCAGCCCTGGCCACTGTCTCCCCATGGTGAGAGAGGCATGCCCCACAGTTTCCAACATGGAAGTTAGTCCGAGAGCAACTTCTTCTTTTGATTCAAAAAAAAACAACCCTGTAGAATCCCTCTCCTTGCCCATTGCTCTGGGGGATCTGGGAGCCGTTCCCAGGATTAAACCAAAGAGCCCACATTCCTCTCTGGCAGGTGCAAGCCCCACCTGCTCTGGGCAGCCAACTGATGTGCACATTTTAATTTCCTAAAACGCTAGGGCTGGGCCTTCTCAGGGGTCAGGTGGCTTACCCGTGGCCCTCAGGCTTTAGAGATGGCACTTGTCATCCCAGGTGTCTGGAAAGAAGCCCCACGTTCTAGCCATTGCTCCACTGCTCCTTCCTTCTATATACAAGTGATATAGACACTGAAATATGTATTTGTGTTATTTTTTTTTTGAAAGAACATTTATTTTTTTTCTTTTTCTTGAAAGAACATTTGAATCCTGGATGAAGTTTTAGCTCTGTCACTTAACAACTATAATACAACCCAGGGTACTTGAATCTCAGCCCCAAATCTCTGAAACAGGGGCTTCTGCCAGGTCCCAGATGTATGGGCCTCTGAATGTACACACATTCTTCAAGGCTTACCGGTCCTCCCCTGGTCTCTCAGAGGATGTCATGGGCACAGAGCCTTTCTCTCTGAGCCCTTCTCCCGGCTGCAACTAAGTAATGTCTGTGCAGTTTCCTGCTGGAAGTCTGCCACTCGCCCCCACGGGCCCAGCCGTGAGCCCCTGAGTTTATTTACATTTCCCTGATTGCTAGTCAGGCACAACACCTTTCCACATTCTCATCAGCCTTTTGGATTCCTCTTTTGTGATGTATTAGTCTGTCTACTGTCCATTTTCTATTAGGTCATTTATATTTTTCCTATTGATTTGTAGGAGTTCTTTGTATTTTGTGGGCACTATTCTTTGTCTTTTTATTTGTTAAGGTGTATTTTGATGATTAGATCTTAAGTATAAAGTCAAATTATCAGTCTTTTCCTTTATGGCCATTGCTTCTTAAACTAAAAAATCCTTCCTATCCCTAAGGACATTAAGATATTCTTCTAAATGTTGTAAGAGTATTATAGTTTTGCTTTAAACAATTAGGTCTTCAATCCCCTGGAATGCCAAGAATGAGTTTTTAATGTATGATGTGAGATAATTGAGGGTCCAGTTTAATGTTTTTCCCATGTGGACAACTAATTGCTTTTATTAAAAAATCCATCCTTTTCCCACGATATGCAGGCCACTTCTGATACACAGCAAGTATCCATATATGTGTGGGCTATTTCCTGATCCTCAGTCCTGTCCCACTGGCCCATTTGTCCCCTGGCAGCAGCCTCAAACTGTCTTAATCACCATTGATGTTTGGTAATCACCATTGATGTTTGGTACAGCAGATTCGCCTACTTATTCTTCTTCAAGAATACTGCCAATCAATTGTTGGCTACTTGTACTTCCAAATCTCTTTCAGAATCAACTTGCCATGGTTCTCACACACAAATCTTGGAATTTTTAAGATTTGGAGAGATTTAAGATTTAGGGAGAATTTTTTCAGTATTGAGTCTTCCAGTTAATAGAAAGAAGGCATATTTCTCCATTTGCCATCTTCAATGTCTCTCTCACTACAGTTTTATAATTTTCTCCAGAGTTCTTGCATATCTTTAAGAGTCTTTTGTACTATTGTATATAAGTTTTCATTTTTATTTACAGAAGAGAGCCAAATGTAACAGAATCCCATCTCTTTTGCTAGCTTCACCTTACATTAGCATCTTACATAACTAGGACACATTGACCAAAGCTAGTAATATTGGTACAACACTATTAAGCTACAGTTAACTTATTTATTAACTGTTTAACTCTTAATATCCTTGTTCTGTTCCAGAAGTCCACCCAGGATCCATCATTATATTTATTCAGCAGATCTCCTTAGTCTCCTCTGAGCTGCGATATCTTCTCAGTTGTTTTTCATTACCTTGATACTTTTAAAAAATACTGGTCAGGTGTTAGTTGCTTTCACTGTTTGAGTCTCTCTGATGTTTTCTCAAAATTTAATACTAGGGTCTTTAGTTTGAGGGAATAATGCCATTCAAGTAAGGTAATTTTCCCATTGCATCCTATCAGTGGAACATGAAATGAACATGATTTTTATCACTAGTAATGTTAACCTTGATTCACTCGGTTAAGGTAGTTTGGGCCAGATTCCTCCACTATAACTGAGTTTCTATTTTTCCCCTTCCATAGTCTAGTTGTTAGAAACAAGTCACCAACTACAGCCCACACTCAAGGGAAAGGAAGTTCAATTCTACCTCCTGCAGGAGGCGCACTAAAGAATCTGAGAACATCTGTAAAACCACTATGCAATTACAACATATCTGAACCAGATACAGAACTTTGAAGTTTCCCCTTAAAGTTTCATCTACTAATTTTAACATTCATCCATGGATCTTTCCTGCAGCAATTGCTGTGGTATATTTCTATTTTTCTCATTCCTTCCATATTTATTACTTGAAATTCTTCCATAAGGAAGAATGCCCTGGAAGAATCCTCCTATTATTTATTTAAGTTTATCAATATGGACTTGGAAATACTTATTTTTTTGAGTTATCCAATACCATCATTTATTTTGTTGCTCAAATTATTCTAGCTTTGGCCATTGGTTGGTTCATGTACCTTTTTGATGTGCCCCCATTCTATTCATTTTTTTTTTTAGCACTTTCATCTTTTCTAAGATAATTTTAATTTCTAAGTAGAAAATATTTCAGCCTCATCTTATATATTCCCTGCTGTCACCCTAGAATCATCTATTTATCAGAGAACCTTGATTCCTTTTATTGGAGAATGAGTGGTATTCAGAAACCAGGATCTGGGCATTAGGTGTCCTCATGGCAACAAAGGTGCCACAGCTTCTATCTCTCACTAGACAGAGCTCAAAGTATATGTATAACCTGAGCATGCATATGTAACTACACTTCCATTCCTATCTGGCTCTATATTAAGCTAACCACAACTTCATCCTCATAGTCACCCCTCCCCCATACACACTTATTTGTAACTTTTTCTCTGACAGTGAAAAATCTGACTCCCATTCCTTACAGTTGATTTACTTAATTGTATAATCCTATTGTATATGTAGTATCCTGTGTGAAACAAACTTACCCACTAGAATACAGTGTTTATGATAGTTTTTTGTCTTTGCCCATCCAGTGTCAAGTTAAAACAGTGTTTCTAAAAGTAAAATAGATCAGCTCCTCCTTTCTCTCTCCTTTCAGTGCAATACCATATATTTCTACCACTTAGAACTCACTTATCACAGTCTGCTTTCTGTCTTAGGGTACTTCAATGTCTCAGTTGATTTTTGTTAATTTGCACACAGATTCACTCTTGGGAGATTCGTGGTTCATAGGCTTTAACAAACTCCTGGAGTCATACATCACACAATATCATACACTGAAGTTCCATAGCCCTAAAATGCCTGGGGGTGAACCTTTTGAAGTTAAGTACTCCTCTTCCCCTAACCACTGGCAACCATTGACCTATTTTACATTCCTGTGATTTTTTTTCTATAATGTCCTATATGTGGAATCCTGTAACATGTAGCCTTTTGCACCTAGCTTCTTTACTGTTTAGCAAAATGTATTTGAGATTTATCCACACTGTTGCATGAAATCATTAACTTATTTCTTTTTATTGCTGCACACGTGGTATTCCACCGCACAGATATACTATGTTTTGTTCATCCATTCACCTGCTGAAGGACATCTTGGTTGTTTCCCATATTTAGCTATTGTGAGTGAAGTTGCTATATGTATTTATGTACAGAATTTGGTGAACACAAATATTCATTTCACTTGGGTAAATACCCGAGAATGCAACTGCTAGGTCACATGGTATGTAGACGTGTAACTTTAAAAGAAATCACCACACTGTTTTCCATTTTGTGGAAAATGTCTTTGTGCCATTTTGCATTTCCACCAGCAACATGTTGGAATTCCAGTTGCTCTGCATTCTCAGGAGTGCTTGTTGTTGTCAGGTTTCAATTTTAGCCACTCTAATAATGCTATAGTGTTATCTCATTGCAGTTTTAATTTGCCTTTCCATGATGATCACTGATTTTGGTTGAGTATCTTTTTGTGTGCTTGTTTTTAAACTATTTTGTACTTGTAATGTCTGTTTTATTATTATCAAGTTGTAAGTGTTCTTTACATATTTGGGGTACAAGTTCTTCACTGGATAGGTGTTGTACAAATATTTTCTCCATGTCTGTGGCTTGTCTTTTCATTCCATTAATGGTATCTTTTACAGAACAAAAGTTTTTAATTTTGATCAAGTCCAGTTTGTTGATTCCTTTTCTTTTATGGGTGAGCATTTGGTGTAGTATTTCAAAATTCACTGCCAAATCCAAAATCCTAGAGATTTTCTGTTTTCCTCAAGAAATTTTATGGTTTTATGCTTTACTTTAGGTTTTTAAAGTAAGATTGTATATAATACCTTTTTCATTGTCTAATTGTTGATCAGTATCATCTCCAACATAAGGCACAAATGCTACATGTCCTAAAATTTACATATATACACATAACACACTCATATTTACATTAGGAATAAATTTAGGAGAGAGTTTTCTTACTTTGGTGTGGGAAAAACTTCCTTTTTCATAAAGCAAAATGTATCATTTTAAAAACATAAAATATTTTCTATGATAAAAACACAACATAATTAAGGCCAAGCACCATGGTTCATGCCTCTAACCCCAGCACTTTGGGAGGCTGAGGTAGGAGGATTACTTGAGTCCAGAAGTTCAAGACCAGCCTGGGTAACATAGTGAGATTCCCATCTTTACAAAGAATGTATAAAAGGAAGGCAGGCATAGTGGTGCGTGCCTGTAGTTCTAGCAACTCAGGAGGCTGAGGTAGAACGATCGCTGGTGCCCAAAAGTTAGAGGTTATAATGAGCTATGATAGTACTTCTGCATTCCAGCCTGGAAGACACAGACCCTGATGGATTAATTAATCATTAAAGTTAAAAAAACCATAGACAGACTGGGGAAGATATCTGTGCCTCACACAAAAAAGAGTTAATATCTCTTATATATTAAAAAAAACCCTACAAAGTGATAAGCAGAAATAAGCAAAGGATACAAATAGGAAGTTTTGCAAGGGGAAATCCAGACAGACACCAAGTCCATAAAAGCCTCCAACACAGAAGGAAATAACAGCAGGGCCTCAGTTTTTACCCACATTTGGTGGGGCCTGCAAATGGTGCTGACAGTTCATCTAGGCATGGATGTGGGGAAATTGAGGGAGTCTGAACTTCTGTAACTTCTTGGAAAAGCAATCCAGTAACATCTATAAAATCACCCTTTCACCTGCTCCAATATGTCAGTTTCTAAAAATAAAGATGGGTATTGCATCATTGTGTGAAGAAGTAGCTTAAAATAAAAGAGACTGAATGTCTATGAAATACAGAATGGTTGAATTAATTTTGGCAAATCTAAACTATGAACTATTAGGCAAATACTAATATGAGAATTAGATCCATGTCTGTATACCTTGGGAAAAATTAGACAAGCATGTAAGAGAGTGACAGGAACCAAATGATACGAGCCATCCCAGTTTCAAGTGTATAAAATCAACTTCTACCTGGTATTTGCTGCTAAGATGAGTAGAGGGGCCCAGGAACTAGAGATCCAGCCGGGAGTCAATACGGATGACCTTGAGGGAGGAGAGCCATTGTGGATGTTTGAATTATTCTACTTACAACAAATCCTTAATTTTTTCTTTTGCAATAAAAACTTTAAATGAAAAATATTAAGTCCAGAGCAAATACTGAAAGAGTGAATAGTGTGGAGACTGATATGGATCAGTCCCTTGACCTCCTATAACCCAAGAATCTTGTGCTGCCTTCTTAGTGCTGGTGTTGATGTGGTATCATGTTTTCATTTTGTGGTTGTCCCTCCCTCCTAGACTTACACTTCATCATAGGCAGGGATCCTATCATCCTGTCTTTCCTAGCCCATTGCTCAGTGTATGAGTGTGATAGCATGGTCATGGGAGTTGGTGACTCTTCCTGTGCTTGTCATCTGTTTCATTTTTTAACAAAATGTTAGGCGTGATCCAGGGGAATGACTCAGAGTTTGAGGTGGAGTAAGTCCTGGACACCTAAGCTCATCCCCAGGCAGTTACCAAACTGAAGAAGCCTCCTCAGACACTGAGGTTATCAGGCACTTGGAGGCTACCTTAAAAACTCACCCATACGAAAGCCTATCAGGGTAGGAGCTTCCAGGCACAATCCCTCCTCCTCACCTGGTCCTCCTGGGAGATCACAGGTTTGTCCCACAGTAGTAGCAGGTTAGGGTGGAGACCTAACATGCTGTCCCCCAACTTTCTCTGCAGTGAGAAAGAGCCCCACACTGCTGGAAGTGAGCACAGCCCACTTCATAAGAACCAACAGCTTTGCTGAGGATCTGGACCTGGAAGGGGAGACACTACTGGCACCCATCACACACATCTCGCAGTGAGTACCCGTGGAGGGTGGGCCCTACAGCTATGGGGCTCAGAAAAGCTGCTTTGGCACTGGGAGAAGGCTTGTTCTCTGGCTGAGGCACCATCTGCTAACCCAGAGCTTGACACTCGCTGCCTGCTGTGGCCCCAGCGCCCAGGCACCAGGCAGAAGAGGGGAACAGGGACACTTCCCACCAAGGCTGGGAACATGATCCTCCTGTTTTGACTTATGGGAAACCAGACTGATCATTTTCCACTTGTTTTCATGCTTTGAAGGATTGTTTTTCTCTCCCTATCCCCCTCCCCTGTCCCCTTCAAAAAAGACAACTTTGTTTTTTTAGCACTTCCCTGTGGAAGAACTCTGTCCAAAGGCAGGGCAGATGCTGGGTACAATCGGCCAGTTGCTGCTGCTGTCCTCAGGGGCTCCTTCAGGTTGAGGAAATGGCTGATTTTCTATGCCTTCCAGTTGGCCTTCCCCTGAGGCACAGCTGGCCTGGGACACATGCCCATCCTTCCCTGCTGTCACGGCATCTCGAGGCCAACCCCTGGTACCCAGCCATGGTGTGATTCCTGTGTGACATGTGATTCAGTGCCCCCATCCGGGGCACCAAGTGGTACTAGCCATGCGGTGGAGGTCAGTGAGCTACTCAGGCCCATTCTAACCACTGTCTCATCGGGGATTCCCCTTGAGAAGTGTCTTTGTGCCAGGATGTGTGAGCGACACTCTCAGCCCTTCTGAGAGTCACTTGCTGGGCCTCTTTCCCCTCCAGGTTTTACCGACATGTCTCTAAACAATGTTTTGCTCTTCAGACTCTCGGAGGGTCAGGAGGTTGTGCTGAACTGCATGCGCCTTTGTCCTAATGGGGCTTGGGACCTCCTGCCTTTGCTGCCTGCCAGATGTGGACTTAGCTTTGCAGGTGACTAAAGATATTAGGACCCACAGTATGAGGGCTGCTTGTGTAACCACAGGAGTAGCAAGGCCAGGTAGCTAGAATGAGGTCACCCTAGGGAAGGACAGGCTGGCTTAAGATGTAGTTATGATCAGATAGAACTGCCTCACCATGTTTCCAGGCCTGCGGGTCACAAGGAGGTTTGGCAGCTCCCTGTGGTTAGTAGTGTGTGGACAGGGAGTGTTCACAGGTTCCAAGAGAGCCAGCAGGTCACTGGGAAGAAAGGGAAACTGGTCATGGGCTCCCTGGAACTAGGGCATAGAGTCTCGGCTTCCTGCTGAAGACAGTCTGATGGACTGGCTAGGTCAATGGGCTAGAGCAGAGTTATGAACAGGGTGGAAGCCAGATGGGCTGGGCAAGAACAGGGTCCAGAAAACAGAACACTAGTGTACACCATGTCCAAGGCTTGCACAAAGTCTGGGTGTGAGAGACCCCAAAACGGCAAATAAGGTTTTGTGACTGGGTTGCATGCAACTGGGTGGCAGTGCCTACTCAGAGGATAGCCAAGCGTACACTGGGAACCTTGGGACATCCCAAGCTTTGGGGCCCAGACACCACCCAGGCCTCACGGGGCTACTCAGACTGTCCTTTCTTACCTTCCAGCTACTCTTTCCTCTTGTTAGAGCACATTTGCTTCATTTTCTTGGCCATGGACAAGCCTACAGACATGTACAAAGTCACACCCTGGGAGGATAAGGCTGTCACCCACCACCCATCTAGACTGGGAAGTTAGGCCCACTAGCTCCCTTGCTCCTCGGTCCTATGAAGCTACTATAGGGAGACCAAGGCCAGGTAAGGGTTGTAAAGGACTGACCCTGATGTAGACCACAGCCAAGCCTACTACTACCTTATAATCACAATCACCCCTTCAGGGACAAGGGCTGCCCATGCTGTTATAGAACACAACAAGCCCACTGAAGCAAAAGAGTGCACACCTTGCCCTGGTGTCACCTGGTCACTAGGCCACTTCTTGTCCCCCTCCAGGATGGCAGAGACTGAGAGACCTGAACAGTCCCAAGCCCTCTGCCTCCTGTGGGCCTGGCACATTACCATCCAACAAGCTAGTGGGGACCTTCTCAGGCCAGCACTCCTACAGCCTCTTGGGATCATGGTTGTCCCCCCATCCACTGCCTCCAGTGCTATCTGGGCCAAGGCAAGGCAGAAACCCCAGTCATCACCCAGCCAGGTCCCTGCCTATCAAGGTTTTTCCCAGAATAGGACCTTCCAAAAGCAACAGCTGGGTAGATATAAGCCAGCTTGGGAAGATGGGAAGGATCCCAGGCTCAGTGCTTGGGTGAAGGGTCTGAGGTGGAAGCTGGGGTAGGGGAGAATGAGATTTCAACAAAGGGGCATTGTGGTTGGGTCAGGGCAGAATTAGGGCTGAGGCATGAAAGTATCTGAGTGCCTGCATCCCCAAGAGTTGGGGATATTATCCCTCTAGGGACGCCTAGAGGAAAGGATGGAATACCGGTATAGTTAAAGTGTTGAAGCTAAAATCCCAGGTGCCCCCAAGACAAAAAGGGGCAGAGGCTGCACCCCATCCAGGGGAGAAGACAGCCAGCGGGTACTGTGTTTACTCAGGGTCCAGACCAGCAGGGTGAGGAGTGGGGGTAGGGAGGTCAGGTCTTCCTGCCCACATCAGGGCCACATTCCTTTGCCTCCTGCACAGCTCAGCTTGTCTGGTGATTGATGCCTGTAATTAAACTCGGCTCCAGCTGCTTGGGGATGCAGCTAAGCTCCTGTAGGCAGCCTGGCCCTGTGGACCCTGCATTGAGAGGCACACGCCCTGGTGTATGTTTGAGGGACAGGGATGTGTGCAGGGGTCTCATGGGGGTAGAATGGGTGGGAGGCAGTTACTGAAAAACAGATCCATTTTTCTTCAGCATTTTACTGATGTTAAATGTATTACCATGCTGGGCTAGTTCCAGAATTCAAATTAAAAGCATAAATAAAGACACATTTTGTTTCCATCTCAATCTTTCCCCGCCCGCAGGGCCCTAGGGAGGTGAGGTCACTTCAGCCCTGATTACGGGAAGGTCCCTGGGGCTGGGCAAAGCTGCTCTTTCCGGGGTCTGCTGGCCAGTGGGGGAATGGGCGGGGGGAGGTCAAGGAGTTAGTGAACAGGCCTGGTGCAAGCCTAGTATCATTGGCAAGCAGGGGCTAGGTGCTGGGGAGACAGCTTTGCTGTCCCCCAGCTGGTAGGCAAGGACAGCTGTTCCCTATAAGCCTAGGGGCGCCCAGCTCTGGGTGGGCTGAATCTCATCCTCACATACGCTTTTCAGGCAGAAGCTTTCTTCCCAAGTCCAATGGGGCTTCAAGCTCCCTGAACCCATGTCTCCTACCTAGGACATTGCTGTGGAGCTTCTGAGAGGCAAGTGAGAAGTAGAGTCTGTAGGTCTTCCACGCAGTGTGTGGGAGGCCTCCATGAGGGCAGGGCAGCCCTGACCCCCAACGAGAGCCAGGATAAGTTCCCAGCATCTTACTCTATTCACTATTCTCTGCCCATCGATGGTAGTGGAGGGTTGCAATAACTCTGTGCCCTTGTGCCGCACGTGTGGTATCCTGCCATCTAAATACCCTTGTACCCTTGTCACTCATCTGCAGCCATCAGATTCCTCCTCACCTGTTACCTGCTGAGTCATCCCTGTCTCAGCGAGCTCCCCAGGACGTAGTCGTCCTTCAGCTCCCAAAGCATTCAGGACCAAATCCCTGAGCTCTTAAAATCTGGAGAAAGGACACATAAAACCCTTCAGCCTGTCTCTCCCCAGAACCCCCCAAACTCCCAGCACGGAGGAACTCCCTCCTACCCATGCAGAGTGCCCCTCAGCTCTAAGATGAAGCAAGGGCTGTAGATCTCTCCCAGGGATGCTGAGACACAAGGCCAGGAGCATGAGGATCTGTAGCTCTGAACATGGGGGCTGTATATAGGTATGGGCTGGGTGAGAATCTTCCAGCAGCTTTGGCAGACTATACATGTTTTTGTGAAGTCCTCCCTCACCTCCCACCCTTGGCTGCCAAGCCAGCAGTGACTGGCCTGGAATCCATACCTCTGGCCTGTCAGTCACACAAGGACACCTAAGATAGCCCCAAGGGGCCAGGCCCACCATGAACCCACCAGCCCATGAGTGCCCAGCCCAGCTGTGTGGTTTCCCTGAAGAGTCCCTCTCTTTCCTGTTGCAGCATCTTAGACTGGCAAGCCCCAGCTCCTATTTACTAGACGCCTCCCAGATCCCACTTTGCAGGCAGACATTCAGGGAGCACCCTGTCAACGGAGATGAGCATAGAGGAGGACCCTGGGCCCCAAGGCTATACACAGGGAGTGCAAAGAAAGCCACAAGACCCCCACCAGGTGACCATGAGCACCTCCCTGGTCAGCATGTGCTTGCCTGGCCTCCTGCAACATGACAGCTTCACAAATCCTTGAGTAAAACCAGCCCCATGTGCGTTAATTAGAATTTCCATGTCTTCAACTTTCTCTTGGACCCTGCAGAATCTCACGCCAAGACATTCAAGTTGCTCTTTTCCAGTGAGGCCTCTGTGGCCTGGCTTTCATCCACATCACTACTAATGTCTCCTGAATTCTGTGTTTGTCAGCTAGGCCAGGGCTAGCTTGTACCTTCTGGAAATGGGGGCAAATGTCACAAAGTTGGCCTTAAATCTAGATCCATGAACCACAGGGCTAGCTCTTTTGAAAGGACCAGCTTTGCCTGTGACATTTTGGATACAACAGGCCCACTGTGGCCCACTTACACAGACCCTGGGAGTGCCAGGCACTATACCTCTATGAGTAACTGAGCTCTTACCTTCTCACCCTTTAAACTTTGATGGGAAAGGATAGAGAGGCCATTCTGGGACCAGTGTCCAGAAGGATGAAGGAGGGGGTTTGCCAAGAACAGAAGAGACCATTTGTCTTTCCAGACTGGTGTCCTGTCTTCTACAAAGCTCCAGACCACCTCTGTCTGCTGGAGGTGCCAAGGAAACCCTGTGGGAGCTCGCTCGGGAGGGCTATGCAGGGCTGCATGAGTCACAGGATCCCTGTCAAGAGCCCCACACAGCCCCAGCCAGGCTCAAACCCGTCTCTGAAATGCATGGGGGGATTAAATGTTCTCCTAATTAAATTAAAAGCGAGGCGGAGTGGCTCAGTGGGAAAGAGATAGGACTGGGAATTGGATGCCCGTGATCTGGCTCCCAGCCTGCTTCAGCCCAGCTGCAGCAACCCCTACAGGCCCCCTAACCTTTCCTAGCTGTGCTTTCTCCATCTGAGCACATGAAGAGATAAAGAGGACACAGCTGGCCTCCTGGAGCCACTGCTCTGGTGAGGGGGGGCCACACTATCTAGGTAGATGGTCCAGAGGAAAGCAGCATGATTTTTCACTTTCTTGTCAAGTGAAGAGCCAGTACAATCACCCCAACCCAGGTGCTCTGGCCCAGTTCCACCCTCTCCACGGCCTCTGAGCTGAGATGCAGCTTAGGTCCTCAGCCAGGTGGGCAGTGTTAGCGGATGTGACACAATGCAACAGAGATGCCTGAAGGACAAAGTGACAAACTGCACTATTGTTATGGAGATACTTCTGACAGTTGAGAGTGGATCCCAAATAGCTCCCATGTGTGCTCTGCCTAGCCCTGGTAGGGCAGACTGAGCCACAGGGCATGCAGAGGACAGAGCCCTGAGGCAGATTAGTCAGGAGCTCCAAAGCAAGGAGCAAGGACCTGACCAGGTCTGCAGAGAGGCTGGGCCTTTTGAGTTAGGCTCAGAAAGGGCTATCCTGGTACAGGGTGGTGGTTTTTAAATTCTCAGATGCTCAAGTTCACAGCTCAGTGCGTTTTTACTCCCTGAGGACCCATAGGAGCAGGACCCAGAGGGAGCTGCAGAAACCCCACAAAGCCCCTGCACATCCTATCACTGACACCCCAAGAGTAACCACAGGCCTGGCTTCTAATAGCAATGACTAGCTTTGCCCGTACTTGAACTTTACATAGTTGGAATTGCACGGTGCATACACCTTTGTGTCTGACGTCCTCTGTTCATTATGATATCTGTGAGCCTCCCCACAGGGCTCCCTCATGCTCCTTGCTGTCTGATCCTTCACGGTGGGCATGGCCTACGCTGTTTTTCCATTCTACTATCTGTGGCCACTGAATAGTTACCAGTGTAGCGTTGTTATCATTAGCGCTAAGAACACTATGTATGAATTTTTGGTAAGCATCTGCCTGCATTTTTGGTGAGTATCTGGCTAGGAATGGAATGGCTGGGTCACCAGATAAGCATATGTTTAGTTTTTGTTTCTTTGTTTGTTTTAGAGAGTTTAAGATATTGTTCCATTGGTTTTCTTATAAAAAAAGGTTTGAAAATAAACAATGCAGGGATGGGTGTGGATGACCTCTATCATGACTTCCAGTTTTCAGTTACAAAATTAGTTGACAAAATTAACAGACAGTTTTTTGATACAGCCTAATTGTTAATGTTTTTAGGGTGGGACATATAGATTTTAATTTCTTGTATTTTATTTTTTTTTGATTGGCTGCTATATATCTTTTTTTAATTAAATCATAGCTGTATACATTAGTGCAATCATGGGGTACAATGTGCTGACTTGAAACAGAGTGCTGTGGCGTCACAGCTCACAGCAACCTCAAACTTTTGGGCTTAAGCGATTCTCTTGCCTCAGTCTCCCAAGTAGCTGGGATTATAGGTGCCCACCACAATGCCAAGCTATTTTTTTGTTGTAGTTGTCATGGTTGTTTAGTAGGCCATGGCCCGGTTTGAACTCGCCAGTCCCGGTGTATATGGCTGGCGCCCTAACCACTGAGCTATGAGCACCAAGCCAGCATATGTTTAGTTTTAGTAGATACTGCCAATTTCCCAAAGCATCTTCCCGATTTTCACTCCCACTGGCAATATCTGAGCATTCTGGTGGCTCCACATTCTAACACTCGGCAGTTTCCCTTCTTTCCTTTTTAGACATGCTGATAAATGTCTAGTGGCATCAAATTTTGATTTTAATTTGCAGTAACCTAACAGCTAATATATGTTGTTATTTAATCAGATACATCATCCTCTGTGAAAATGCCCACCTATTTTACCAGTTTTAGTTCTTTGTATCTTTATAAATTCTGGATGTGAGTCTTTGTCAGATACATATATTAGTGTATGTGTACATAGGTACGTATTGCACATATTGCCTCCCCCTCTGCAGAAGCCTTTCTTCTCTCTTGATAGCATCTTTTGATGAACAGAAGGTCTTAATTTTCATGTGGTCCAGTTAATCAAACATTTCCTCTCTGGATAGTGCTATTTGTGTCCTGTTTAAGAAACTTGGACTATGCCAAGGTCATAAAGATATTCTGGTTTGTTCTAAAGAATTATTAGCTTACCTTTCACATGTAGATCTGTATTCCATCTGGCATCAATTTTTGTGTCCAATGTGAGGCCAAGGCCAAGGTACATTTCCCCCCCACCCGGATATCCAGTTTGACTCAGCACCCTTTTTGGAAAGGCCCGTATATTGCTGTATCAGCATCATCATAAATTAGCTCACTGTCTACATGTGGCTTTCTCTCAAGACCCTATTCAGTGGTGCCGGTCAAATGTGAGTGTTTTTTTTGTGGCCAGGGCCATGTTCCATTCTCCCTCTAGTTTGCTAACAAGGCCTTGACCACTGGTCATGCTAGCTCCAGCCCCTTCTCCTTCTTTATGACTGGCTTGGTTGTACACATACCAGTTTCCACAGAAAGCCTCCTCGAGGTATAGTAGATCTCTAGATGAACATGAGAGAATGGATATCTGAATCATGGCCTTGTGTCTCCTTTGTTAATTTAGCTCTTTCGTTTCTCTCACTGTCTTATAGTTTTCAGTGTGGTATACAGCTTATTGGATTTATCCCTCATCATTAATGGTTTAACAGGGGATCACTGAACCCTGGAATTATTGCCAGGAATATCTAGCCAGCTCAAGTCATCCATCCTGCCAAAGGGCCTTAGGACAGTCATCTAACTTCCTTATGCCTATGAACCTTAGTTTCCCTACAGCCTTAAGTTTCCTCTTATATACATTGTGGGGAGGGACCTTATAATGTTGATGCAAGGCCTCAAGGCATCTGACCATATACTTGACTTGGGGAAATGCCTAGAAATGTCAGCCAGCATAAAATATCACTTTGTGACCTATGGGAACATCCCTTACTTGGCCTGAGAGCTTTTGAAATGGCCAGGTCATGAGTTTCCATGATGTGCCAATGGAGTCATAACATGTGGCCATCAGGTGCTATCCATAACAAGATACACCCAGAGGCCTGAAAGATCCAAGCCCTTGGACGGTCTGGAAACAAGGGGGATCTCCACACCTTCAAGTCCCAGCCTTGACTCTCTGGAAGTGCCATTTTGGCTCTTATGGAGGTACAGGCAGAAACCTGGCATTAATGATTCTACTCAGAAGAGGGAGGTGGAGGTGACATCAATGGACTGTGCCCCATGAAGGTCACATAGGTGTGCCCATGTGCTTCTACGATTCATTCTCATTGCATTTGATCTTACCTGCCAAGGCTAGCACCTACCTTTAGGCAGTGCCAGAAGCAGTGCGGGATCTCTAAAATGCCTTCACCTGACCCTGTACATGACAAGGGACCATGGGAGCTCCTCTCTATCCTGGCACACATAGCTTTCCAATGGACACATAATCCCAGATGTGGCAGCAGTGCTCAGATTTGGTGGCTAGGTGCTTAGAATAAGTTGAAATTCCAGGAGCACTAACTGGGCACTGTCTGTGTATACTTCCTGTTAGTATTAGAATGAGATGCTGCTGCTGGTTAAGACATACAGCCCACATTTTTGGTAGGTGCCTTAAAGACTGCCCAGTAGGTCAGCCCCCTGGATTCACAGAAGAGGAAACTGAGGCCTCAAGGAAAGGAACTTGCCAGTAGAGAGGTGACAGTACAGCCAAGGTTCATTCTCAGACACAGTCTCTAGGGAAATCTGGGTCTGCATGGGGAAGACCAGGCTGGAGCCTTAAGTGTGAAACAGTAACAAGGACAGTGGAATTAGGATCCTGTGGCTCATGGAGTAGTCCACAGAAAGGCAATCCAGGTGCTGGCTGGATGTCTCTTTGTGACTAACCTCTACACTAAGAATTCTTCACAGACCTGGTACCACCAAGGCAAGGAGGGCAAGGTCCCTCCCAAATCACCTTGGCAAGGCTGGCCTGCCCTCCCCAGATGCAGTATGGCAGGCCCAGCAAAGTAACCCCTGTTCTCTGCCCCAGTCTCTGCAGCAGGGCACCACAGAACACTCAATATGGCAAGGATTACACTTTGGGTGCAGTACACACTGATTGTATACAGGCTCAGTGCCAAAGTCTTCGAAGAAAAGTCAGGTAGAGTCAACAGGTAAGTCTTTTTATGCCTTAAATGTGCAAGCCCTCTAGGGCCAATGCAGATGTCCTGACCAGGAACCACACTTGACTGCATGTCCTTGGCGGTGACTTGCTAGCAGGAGAAGGTCTGGCGGTATGTTTGTCAGGCCTGGTTAGCCCTATGGGAGACCCAGAGTGCCATCTCAGAAGGAGGACCTTCTTGGGAGAGGAAGAGAAATAAAAGGTAGAGACAGAGGCAGACAGGAGTCCAGGTCTTACTTCAAAGTCAGATATCCCCACTATCCCCAACCCCTTAGCCATGTCCCCATCACTTGCTTTGATCTTCTCTCTAAGTAATCTCTTCACATCTATGTGGTTGCAGCCCCAAAGATGGAAGTGGATGTATCCTGGAAGAAAAATAAGAATACGTGGCATGCCTCTCCCAGGGACCCTGAAATGTCCACTCGGAGTTTCTGCCACTTCAGTGGGCATAAGAGACACTTAGCAGGGAGTGTTCATATGCAAAGCTGAGAGAAAGGGATTATTTTTAGGTCTATTCATAGGATTTCCAAAGGTAACTTTGACTCTTCTAAGACTTTGGCACTGAGCCCTCATGCAAGTCAGATTGCACTGCCGCGACAGTGTCCTATGGCACCCCGCTAAGAAAACTGAGGTAGAGAGCAGGGGTGACTCTGTGAGGCAGTATAGGGTTCTTGGGGAGAGAAGAGGTGAGCAGAGCTTACATGAAGCTACACACACACATTCCCACCACTCAGGGTCCTTCCCCCACATGGAACCCTGCATCTCACTGTGCTTCTGGGTCTGAGCCGACTGCCCCAGGAAGCCAGGCCTGAGAGTGGAGGTGGGCAGCAGCAATCAGCCAGGCTCTGTATCTGGGACAGAAAGAGTAGGCTAAGATCAATTTGGGACCTTTGATTCAAGTTCTTGAGTGTGTTCCAGGCTTGTCCCCTGCATTACCTGGTCAGTACTCAGACCTAGTGTCCTCCCCTTCTTCCTAGTCCAGACTGAACAGCTGTCCTTTGTCCCAAGGGGCTCTTCCTTCTGCCCTCAATCTCTCCTGTAGGGACTTTTCAGTGTTTCCTTTAGATTTACGTCTGGATTTTTTTAAGTTAAAATGAATCCCTTCCAATCTAAAACACCGGATCCCTTTTTTTCTGCTTTTCTTTCTTAGCTGCCCATGAACCCCACCAGCTGGATGTGTGCAAGAGCTGGGTGCTGGAGCCGTGGGGCTGGGGCAACATTCAGGAGAGTGATGCTTGGGAAAACCAGCTCCCAGCTTATCTGAGCTTGGGGCAGAGAGGGGGGAACACTCCACCCCAAGGGCTCAGAAGGGTTTGCCTGGGATGTCCTTCCCCTGGGCTCCCTGTACTCCATGGCAGTGCCTTGGAGCTCATACTCTCAGGCCTGTCCATCACCATCACCAGTCTTTCTCTAGCACCAAGAAGTCTCCCCCATCAGACCACGTGACATGAATTTTGATAAGAAAAACATCCTTGCAAGTCTCTCCTTGCAAGTCTCAGGAAATGGGCAGAATGGGGAGGGAGTAGCCCCAAAACCAAAGATGACAGGACATTACTCAGAGGACACCACCCGCTGATGGCAAAGCCAGGGCCACATGTCAGGCTCCTGACATCAAGTCCCATACTCTTTTGCTGGTCTGGAGGGGCTTATCTCCTCCATACACCAGGCCTACCAGTCCTCTTTAGCAGGGCTGAACCAAGCTAATGTAACCCTGGTGTCTGCCTAATGCCCTTCCCTCAGAGCCACATCCTGGCCAACTGACTTCTAGGTGAGCAGCACATGACACTCAAGGCCTTGGGCCTGGCTACACAGGCCTTCCCCAAGATAATAGGAAAGAGTGCTCCCAAATGAGTCTACTGCAGGCCCTCACTACATGGAGAAGCCAGTGCAATCAAAGCATTACATAAACACTTAAATACAGAGTTAAGTTGGCCAGAAAGGACAGTGAAGTTTGAGCCCTTAAGCTGCAGGAAGACTTCACAGCACTCAGCAGGAGACCCTAGGAGGCAGTACCAGGCTTATGGGTACCAACCATATCTGACACAGCAGGAAGATCAGACTGGGCCCCAGAGCTAGGGCCAAAAGCCCAACTATGACTAGACATGCTGAGTCCCCTGTAAACTCCAGGGACCAGATAAAGTACACTGCAAAGCCTCCGCTTTATCCCCTAAAAGAAACAGTAAGAAAAATAACCCAGGCTACCAGGAGGCATAGCTTTTGAAAACAATCTCATTAGCAAATAGTAGAGCTGCCCTTGGCCTTTCTTTAGTTCATCTTCTGCCTGTGCCCCAGGCCCAACAGGTTCTAACTTGGTGCCAGGCCACACTGACCACTAAGCACCTGCAATTCCATAGATACCCTAACCCACGTCAGCCACTTTTTGATCCTATGGAAACATCACTCACTCAGCCAAGGCCCTACTTGGCCATGTGGGTCTAAGGCCCAATGACTCAGACTAAAAAGGAACTATAGATGACCAGCCTGTTCACCTGCCACTGTTGATCGCTACCCTGCTTATTTACCTGGTTCATGTTGGCCTTTTCCAGTAAATGTTTAACTTCCCAAGGATGCCAGATCTCAGGACTTGGGAGGCCCAGATTGGATGGAAGAGGTAGGTACGGTCCTTCTTGCCGGTATATTGGGAATCTCTGATGGGGAAGGGCAGCATCAATCCCTGCAGCAGGCCATTCAATCCCAGGCCAACCAGCACCACAGCCAGAAGAGTTAAGGTTAGATACAAAGGACTTCCTGGAAGCAGACACTGTGGAAGCTCAGCTCAAGTGGTAGTAGATGAAGGAATCAGTGTGTGATCTCCCCCATGAATGAGAGCAGCCACATGGAAGATGCCTAGCCTCAGAGGACCACTCAGTGCTTTCCAGCTGCTTTGGTCCTGGGGTATGGCCCCCTCGTTTGCTGGCTGCCCCATGCTGACCTAGGCTAGGTCTCCCCACAAGTGGGGAGAGAGGTGTTTAAGCTGGTTTGCTGAGGCCACCCAGTGTGGGCTCAGGAAGGGAAGGAATGTGACTGAGGCTGGGTGTGGTTGGGGAGCACAGCCAGTTATGGGTTTTTCTTGGGGCTCAGATAGATGTGAGCAGAGCTGGAGGCCCCTTTCTCCCAGCCCCAACACACACACTAGGACCTTTCTTCATCATGCAGCAGTGTAGGCAGAGGCCAGGGACACCCTGTGGAAATCTGAATTCCATTTGCTCTTGGCAAAGAGCAGCTTTCCTGCCTAGGGAAGGTGTACATGTGCACGTGTGCATTTGTGTGTGTGTGTGAGAAACCAAGGAGACTGGTGAACGAGAGAGGCGTGTGGGTGGAGGGCTATTTGTTAAGAAGTGTAAGATGGCAATATTACTAGGTATTTGATAGCACTTGCAAAACCCATCCTTAGAAGTTAGACAAATACCTGGAGCGAGTGAATCAGAAACATGCAAGTTGCATTTCCTTTGAAACTGGGTTAAAACAGTCACAGGGAAACATGCCTTTGAATTGGAAAGCCAGAACTTTTTGCAAAATAATTCAAAAAGTTTGTTGAACCTTAAACCTTTCCTGATGACTCCTTCCTTCTGAACTTAATTCGTTAAAGTGCTCCAATCCCAGCCGGGTGCCAGACCAGCTTCCTGGAAATTCTCGCCAACTGCTGGCCTTTGGAAAGGCTTGTCACCCTAATAGCTGTTTAAAAAAAAAAAAAATGCTCACTGGGCACCTTGGCTGCAGGGTCTGAAAAGTCCTTTGTGTTAGCTCCAGCTGCAGAGTTTTTCCAGGCCTCGCTTCTAGGGCTGACTGGAGCTGTTTCTCTTCGTTTCCTCTTACAGTGGCGGGCACTCAGCCGGCTTCTTCCCGCCTGACTTCTTTGCCAGAGCCCAGGTGGGGGACAGGGATGCCAAGGCCAGAGCGCCTAGTGAAGCTAGTGTAGGCAAGTCCTGAGCGGACAGTCCCAGAGGTGGGCTCACCAGCCTCTTCTTCCCCTCCCCCACTAGGGACAGTGCTCCAGTGAGGAGAGATTAGGGCCCCTTTTAGGTCAACATTGTGTCATTTCCCCCAGAATGGCCAGGACCAAACAAGCTCCCAAGCAGTGCTGTTTCAGAACTGAAGATAGCTCATGCCTCCCAAAACCAGAGTTTTGGCAATATAAAACATAAATGTAGAATGGGAGCTAAGTGAATATACATTAGAAAACATTTAAGTATAGACATCAGGCAAATCAACTGAAAATTATATTAAGTGTTGTTTGTCATTTTGCATTAACCAAAATCAAAGACTACCTGAAAATGGAAAAAAGTTACATAAAATCTTAAGTATTTAATGAGCCACAGCAGTAAGAACATGCCGTACACATTCATTTCTATCAAAATCACTCCACTACTGTGCACAATGTGAGAGTGTTCAGCATGATCTCTGGGTGAAGGGCTCAACTACAACTTGAACTTTACCTTAAGAATTGAAAACAATATAACCCAAACATTTATACCCTCATATTAATTTGAAATAGAAAAAATCATTCCACTTGAAATTCTGTAACAAGACAGATAATGGTTTCATTCCTAGGAGATGTCAACTGTTCTTCAGATGGGGAGAGAGCACCCTTATTAGAGAAGTCGGGCTCTCTGGAGCTGGCCCAGGGCCTACCCTGAGTCTGCCTCTGCCTTTCCTTGTCAAAAACCTCTTTGTGCTGGAGCAGTCCCTGCTCCACAGAGTGACAAGAACCAGAGGCTCATAGCTTCATGTATGGGGAGTTGCTGCTCACAAAATACACCATCACCCCAGCACGAAGCTGTGGCCTATCCCACCATTCATTCACAGCCTTGCAAAGCACCTGCTGAGCTTAGGAGCAAGCCAGGCTTCATGTATTAAAATGTTGTGCTAAAAAAAATTCATAAAATAGGTTTTACATGCACAGTAAAACAAATTCAGAGCACAAAAGGGAATATGGTAAAAAATAAGATTCTCCCACCCCAATCCCTAAGTCCCAAGTTTCATTCCCTAATGGTTACCACTGTTAAAACAGTATCCTTTTTATATGAACAGGTGTGTGCCTGTGTGTGCATATACCTCCCTTGA
The DNA here is from genome assembly GCA_963573935.1 of Arctocebus calabarensis. Taxonomy (NCBI): domain Eukaryota; kingdom Metazoa; phylum Chordata; class Mammalia; order Primates; family Lorisidae; genus Arctocebus; species Arctocebus calabarensis. The sequence goes on from CAUYON010118873.1 coordinate 32,444, forward strand.
CACAAACAGAATATTATATATTTCTCTGAACTCTGCTTTTTAAAATTTCATTCATAGATATGTTATAGATCTTTTAGAGCTGCCCATATAATGCTTATTTATCATACTGCAGTATACCTGAGAAGCATTTCTTTTTCAAAATATGTGTAGATGTACATATAGATGCAAACAGGTGTGAACAGGTGACAATTCAAAACAATGAAGGCGAAGTGCTTTCTTATGGTTGGGCTTCTACTATGCTTTGAGTTAACATATGGCATGGGCCCTATGCTCTCAGCTGGACATTAAGCCCACTGGGCTGGGCTTTTCCCAGATGGGATATGCTCATTGTTCTGCACATTTTGTTAACTGTAGTCTTTCTGGCATCAATTCCATGTCCAGTGAACATTTGGACCTCAATGCCTGGCAAGAGGCCTACAGGTAGTGATGCAGAAGGACATTAAGAAGGCTCAGGAACATCATGCTGGGTGTTAAACAGTTACCTCTCCAGAGGGGCCTTTAAGAAACAATTAGCTCAACAGAGTCACAGATGAGCACTCATCAAAGCCTTGAGCATTTCCAAGGGCAGGACTAAGGACTACAGACAGCCTAGCAGGAGGTGACCAACAATTCTATGCATAGTGGCCAGGGACAGTCTGTGGCAAGAAGCCAGCCCAGAACATTTGAAGAGAATGGAATGATGACCAGGGTACTGTGCTGGGCCCTCTCACAGCAGTCATCCTGTAATGACACCTTTCAGCTTTGACTAGGAACTCTCATTTCTTGGTAACCATTCAGCCCCAATGTACACCACTTCAAAGGAAAGATGGTGGTATATTCTGGAGGTAGATCTATATTAAAACATCTAGCAAATCTTTTTATTAACATCTGTGGATTTTTCCATTGTGCCATGATTTATAGAACAAGTCCCTATTGATGGGTGTATACAGCAGCTAAAAATAGCCATTACCCATTCTAATATAGTAGAAACCTCCATCATTGACTATTTCCCTCCACTGACCACCTCCTTAAGTTGACTTAATTCTCTTAGACCAGACATGAACCACATGTACATATCAGTACAGTAGGTCTATGTTGACACCTCTGTATGTTGATCAGTTTGTTACAGCCCCTTGGGTAGTCAACTTACAGAGGTTCTACTATGTATTCACTAACAAACTGACCATGTATGAAATCATTTCCCCCTGAAACATCACTCCCCCACTGAACACTATTGTTTCTTTCCATCCTTATCTCACCTTATATCTCTCTTGACTAGTCTCTTCTCAGACTGTCCCTTGTTAATCAAAGATAATAGAAAACACACACAAAGGGGCAGCACCTGTGACTCAGTGGGTAGAGTGCCGGCCCCATATACCAAGAGTGGCAGGTTCAAACCCGGCCCTGGCCAAACTGCAACAAAAAAATAGTCGGACGTTGTGGTAGGTGCCTGTAGTTCCCAGCTGCTCGGGAAGCTGAGGCAAGAGAATCACCTAAGCCCAGGAGTTGGAGGTTGCTGTGAGCTGTGTGACGCCACAGCACTCTACCAAGGGCGACAAAGAGAGACTCTGTCTCTACAAAAATAAATAAAACACACACAAAGTAAATCACTTATACAGAATTATAAATCTTGCCAAGATAGATGACATCAAGTTATGGATAGTGATATTGAAGAACTTCTTGGAGATTAGGGAGAGTTAGACCAGTTATCAACTGAAGACAAAATTCAAGGCTAAGGCCTAAATAAGCATTTCAAAGCAGAGCAAAGGAGATGACAACTGAGGCAGGGTCCCCTCTGTCAAGCAATGAAGCCCTAACATACTTCTACCAAAAAATGATCTTCTCTGTGTAAGTGCCACCGAGGTCCACTGTCAAGTAAAAATTGCCCTAGTGAGTCACCACATGATGTTTTGCTATAAAAAATAAACCAAAACTCCCAGGTGGCACCTGTGGCTCAAAGGAGTAGGGCACTGGCCCCATACACTGGAGGTGGTGGGTTCAAACCCGGCCCCAGCCAAAAACTGCAAAATAAATAAAGAAATAAATAAACCAAAACTTCTAAGCAATTTGTTTTTTTCCTAAAATGAGCATATATTCACAACTATAATTCCTGTAATTATATGGGATAAAACAATAGTTTTGTAATTATTATTTTTTCAAAAAAATTACCCAAATTATGAAATTTTTGTCTCCATTTTCAGTCTTCCTCTCATCCCATTCCCAGCAGGATTAAAATATTTGTACATGTTTCAATAGATGCTGCCAAACAAAGATGGCATCCATTTATATTACTTTCAGTATCACACCAATGTGTCTGTTTCCCCCTTCCCACCCTCACTAATAAGTATATGTATCACTAATAGGATACTTTTTTTTTTTTTTTTGAGACAGAATCTTACTGGGTCACCCTTGGTAGAGTGCATGGCATCACAGCTCACAGCAACCTCAAACTCCCGGGCTTAAGCAATTCTCTTGCCTCCGCCTCCCAAGTAGCTGAGACTACAGGCACCCACCACAATGCCCAGCTATGTTTTGGTTTAGTTGTCATTGTTGTTTGGCAGGCCCGGGCTGTATTCAAACTTGCCAGCTCCGCTGCATGTGGCTGGTGCCCTACTCACTAAGCTACAGATGCCAAGCCATAAGATACACTTTCTATCTTCACTAACTTGATAGATGAGAAATGGTATGCTGGAGCTTTAATTTGCATTTCTTTTATTGTAAAAGGGTTTTTATCTTTTCAAATGATTAAAATGGTATTTTTTTGCTCATTTTTGTGACCCATCTTTTTAAACCCTTTGAATTTTTAAAATACCTTATCTCACTGATTTATAAGATCTTTGTTATTTGTCTTGAAAATATTTTACCCCAATTTTTCTCAGATGTTTTGGCTTTGTGTGTGTGTGTGTGTGTGTGTGTATATATATATTTTTTTTTTTTTTTTAGAGACAGAGTCTCACTTTATCGCCCTTGGTAGAGTGCCGTGGCATCACACAGCTCACAGCAGCGTCCAACTCCTGGGCTTAGGCGATTCTCTTGCCTCAGCCTCCCCAGTAGCTGGGACTACAGGCACCCGCCACAACGCCCGGCTGTTTTTCTGTTTTTGCAGTTCGTCCCAGGCCAGGTTTGAACCCGCCACCTTCAGCATATGGGGCCAGCGCCCTTCTTGATGAGCCACAGGTGCCGCCTGTCTGTATTTTTCATAGTGACAGAATTTTTTTTAATTTCACATAGTCAACTTTGTCAGTCTTTTATGATTTGGATCCCTGTCATCATTTTGAAATAAATTCCTTATCCTGAGATTGTTTTAATAAATTCTCTTGTTTTCATTTATCATTTTTATTTCATTTTTTTTGCATTTAAATCCTTGCTTCAATCTGGATCTTGACATAAATAGTCATCAAATCCAATTTATTTTCCATGTGTTTACCCAGTGGTCCCAACACTATTTAAGTACATCATGTCTCCACTGATTTCAGCTGCTACCTTTATTATATTTTCAAACTCTCATTTAATTTATGTCTATTTCTAGACTCTACACTAGACTACTGATGAGCCCATTGATAGCCCAAAGCTCAATTATTTTAATTATATAATTGATCTATGTAGCAGGTCTTCTCCTCAATCTCTGTTACTTAAAAGACAATAAAAGGAAGCTCATTTTCACCATGTAGTCAACCAGGAGAATTCATGGCATGGCCTAAGATCTAAACACTCGTAAGATTTAAACATAGGATTAGCTCTTGAGTTAGGAAGCCTGTGTATTTGGGACTGAGTCTTCATCTCAGTAGCTAATAATGTCAGGGAAATGAGAGCACTTGCTTCTTCCAAGGCTCATAAGGCAGAAATGAGGCAAGGGTGCACAGGGATCGCTAGCCAGACCTTGGGGCCATTTTGTATATGTGTACGATCACACTTTTGGAGCATCTTAAGAAAATGAAATTAACTCAGTGGGGGACAAGAGAATAAATGAACCTAATTCACAAAGAACTCAAAAACCTATAATAAATATGTATAATCTAGAACACATAGCCCAGCCTCTTCTCTACACCAACCACCAAAAAGGAAAAAAACTCATACCATACCGTGTCATAGCTAGAATGCTGTTATAATCTATGCCAACCAAAATTGCTTCACACCACAACTTGGACAGCAGTGACTCGATTACCTTATCTGGGCTGGGTACATATCAACACAGCCTTGTCCATGTGAAGCTGATTCAAAGGAATGCTGCTCCCCGCCCCCTACCCTGTGCTGGATGCTCTCCTTTACTGCTTTGTAACCAAAGGCAATGGTTAAGAACAAACTCTGGGGCTCAGCACCTGTGGCTTAATGGGCTAAGGCACCAGCCACGTACACCTGAGCTGGCGGGTTCAAATCCAGCCCGGGCCCGCCAAACAACAATGATGGCTGCAACCAAAAAATGGCCAGGCATTGTGGCAGCACCTATAGTCCCAGCTACTTGGGAGGCAGAGGCAAGAGACTCACTTGAGCCCAGGAATTGGAGGTTTCTGTGAGCTGTGATGCCACAGCACTCTATCCAGGGGGACAGCTTGAGGCTCTGTTTCAAAAAAAAAGAACAAACTCTGCAGCCACAGCTCATATCTGAATCCTGCCTCCACCATCTCCTACCTGCTAAACCTTAACCAAGTCACTTAACTTCAGTCTCAATTTCCCCATCTGCTAAAGAGATCAAAAGGTACTTTCCTCGTAGGGTTGTTGAGAAAATTAATCAAATTAATAATGGAGAGCACGCAGAAAGGTGCCTGACCTACATGCACTGACATACGTGACAAGGAGCCATTCAGTTCATTTTTGTCATGTGTAACATGATTTCTGGGGCCAATGGGGAGGTAAGTTTATGTATCAGCATCAGAAAAAATTATAAGTGTATCCTCATAAGATTATTTAGTATGGACCAAAAAAAAAAAAAATCTGCAATCTGCCTTCCTCACCATTCTTGTCCAGAAGCTGCGTACAGTGATAGGAAAATGGCCCCAGTCACATACAGAGCTGTTAGGCCAGGTTGGAGGTGCACCAGGGACAGGCTATTTGCTCTTTCAGAATTTTACAGGACATGCATATTAATTTTCACAAAAACTTCAGAATTAGATTGCTGAATTTGAAAACAAAATTGTGTCTATGTGTATTTATCTTACTCTACTGTTACTGTCTATTGAAATAATTCAATTTAGATTAATTTAGGAAGAATTACCCTTTTTTACCCCAAAACTAGTCTTTTGTTTTTTTGGTTTTTTGATCAGGGCTTAGGTTTGAACTCGCCACCTCCAGCACATGGGGCCAGTGCCCTACTCCTTTAGCCATAGGCGCCGCCCCCCAAAACTAGTCTTTCTAGCCCCAAACAGGAGTGGTTTATCCATGTGTTCAAATCAATCATATTATCCCTCTGTATTTTTTAGATCTTTGTTCATGTAGATATCGTATATTTTAAAAATTCATTTCTAGATTTTTGTAGGACTATTGATTTTTAACAACTGGAGATTATTTTTAACTAATTTTTTAATTTTAAGATAATTGTAGATTCACATGCAGCTATAAGAAATAACACAGAGATCTTCCACATCCTTTTCCTCACTTTCTCCCAATGGTAACATCTCGTAAAACTTTAGTGCACTGTCATGACCAAGATGTTGACAGTGATGGTATTGACCAAGAACACTTCTATAACTTTGAGGGTCCTTCAGGTCTCCCTTCTATAGTCACCTGCAATTCTCTCTGACTGTACTCTATCCTAAGCCCCTGGTAACCACTAATCTATTATTCATTTCATTGTGTCATTACAAGGATGTTATATAAATGAAATCATACAGTATGTCATCTCCTGGGATTGGGTTGTTTCTTAAGGCTTAATTCCCTAGAGATTCATCCAGGTTGTCGTGTTTACCCTTCCATTCCTGGTATAAGCCTGTTTTTAAAGCTAACGGATACTAATTACTAACATTTTCTTTAAAATTTTTGCACCCACCATCACGGATGAAACAGATGTGTGTTCTTTTATTATGCTATTATGCTAGCCTTGTCAGATTTGGACATCTGTGCAATTCGGACTCCAAAAAGAGACCTTAGAAAACTTCATTAATGATATGATTATTTTTAAATAGATCCTCAAAAAGAAAAAAGCTCCTATGAAAAAATTCTTATGCAACAATTATATTTCTGAATGCTAAAAGGATTCAGAAGAAGTCATTTCTGTTTACCTTTCATGAAGCATAGGTAGGAGGAAGCCAGTTATCTCTGTATAGGACAGATACAAGGATTCAGGGAACTACCTGAGGAAGGCCTTGGGAGCCATGAGGGGCCATCCTGGGGAGAGAAGAGAACATCCTCAAATGTTCCCCCAGAGAGCTTCACTTTCTCCCTTTATCTTGCTGTCTCCTATCAGCCCTCTAGTTCATTGTCTCTCCCTTTCTCTCTCCTCCCCCCTCCTCCCTCCAACTCTGTGATTCCCAGTCTCCTGCTGGTAGTTCCCTGCTCACTCCCACGAAGAAGACAGTTCTTAGGGACAGGTGACTGCATGCAAAGAATGGGGAGCAGTGGAGCCAGTTGACCTTAATGGTCTCAAGTTGGAAAAGCTGGGCCAGCCTATGAAACCTAAAAGGAACTTGTCCTTTTCCACAAGAACTTGCCTCTTCTGGAGGTTTCTAGCTGCCTGCCCCCCCCCCCCAATACACATACATAATGTGCTAAGAACAGTAAAGGGCAGCTCCAGTGGGCTTCCCAGAACTGGTCCCAGGATGAGCTGAGCTAATATGCAAGGGGTCTGGGCTCTGGTAGTTAAAGGGGACTAGAAAATTCATTGTAACCCCCCGTGAGTGAAAGGGAGGGTGCTCCCTCACTCTTGAAGATGAGGCATCTGCTAGTGTTTCCCACATGTCTGTAATCCACTCAGTGTGCACTGATCACACACACCAGGCCCTGTGCAGGCCCAGGAACGAGAAAGGTCAGGACACATGCAGTCCCTGCTCTCAGAGGTTATTGTCATATGGTCTCGGGGAAACAAGGTTCTCTAAAGTAGGCCGGCACTACCACCCAGGTGAGGAGAAGACACAGACCCTGAACACACCTTTAGGCTAAAGAATAATCTTAAAGTAATACTACTACTTACACTTCCTGTTTGCCAGGCATTGAGTTGAGTGCTTTATAAACATCTTTTCCCTAATCTTCACAGTAACCTTTAACAGAAGAATATTATCATTCCTGTTTTATGGATAATCAACTTGAGACTTGAGGAATTAAGTCCAGGGCCCAAGGTCACAAAGTTAGCCCCAGTTATTCAAATATTCCCTCAGTATTAAAAATATACCAAGCTCTCTCTTGACCCTCTCTCCTCTTCCCCAGGGGAAGGGGCTGACTTATCCTGCGGGTCTCAGCTGAAATGCCCCTTCCTGACTTGTACACTTCAGCCTGGGCTGAAGGTAGAGAACCTCATACCTCCCTCCCATTCTTAATGTGTAACTGTTTGTTTATTTGTGGTGAAGAGTTTACTGGCTGGCTCCTTCAGTTGCATTCAAGGCCCATGAAGGCAGAGACTGGCTGTTTCTGTTCAGCGTTTTATCTTTAGTGTCTGATCCATGTGGAGCCCGTCATGGACCCTCAGTGAATGTTTGATGAATAAATGGGAATGCACGTATGCGTAAGGACTTGTACCCAGGTCAGTTAGGTGTTAGGTCCTATGTAAGGGTCCCAGGGAGGCTGTGCTGGGGCCCAGGTAGCCCAAAGCAGGTCTTAGAAAGCAGCAAGACTATTAGCACTATTCCTGGGGCTCCCTCATCCCCTAAGGCTTATGTCCCCACTCTATCTACCATCCACAGCAGCTGATTCAAAGTCTACAGGAAGGTTTCTAGTCACAAAGAACCTCTCCCCCAAAAGAGAGGCCCACTCATTTCTGTTACCATTCTAAAAACACACAGAAATATGAGCACCATGAAATGCAGTAACTCCAGTGACTCTCCTCGGGATTTGTAAGGAAGGGACTATCTCAGCTTTTGTAAATCAAGAAATCAACGCTTAGGGACAGCAGATGTTCCCAGACAGAAAACGAAAATGATGGCACCTGGGGAGGTTCTTGGGTCTGCACTGCAGCAAAGCCAGCAGTCCTTTTGCTACCTAGGCTATGTGTTCAAACACCTCCAGTCCTACCCTCCCGAGAGAGGTAGTCTTCTCTTGCAAGGCAAGGCTCTCACTAGCCTGAGGACCCCTGGTTCCCAAGTTTCCTTGTTCCCAGGAAATAGATCCCAGCACAGGAGGAGTGGAGGGAGGCTGGCATTAGGAAAGCACCAGTACCTGAGAGCAAGGGTCCCTGGCCCTCCAGATCCTGTCAGCCTGATTATAGGCAATAGCATTTTAGTTTGCAAGACCAGATTAGTGGAGGCCAGGCTTTCCCTGCCAAATACTAGGCTACTACTATCTGCAAGTCCTGATTCCCGGGACTCTGGCTGGTTGCCCAGTGGCTAAGCTTTCCCCAGGAATGGGTAACTGGAAAAAATTAGGAATTGCATGTGATTCTATCTATGATGGTTTTCCTATTAAAACATGACTTGTTAAAGAATAGGGCTTAGTTCAAAGTAAACACTTCAAACTGCTGAGGAGAAGCAGAGATTTATAACATAGAGCAAGATGGAAAGCAGAAAGAAACCCCTACTCACCAACCAGCACCACACAATTGCCTGAAATGTCAGCTTATTTCAAAAAGTACTCTTCCAATTGGGCCCTTCATTGCTGCATGGACCATCCCTCACCTGCCTGGCTCAGTACTAGTGTGAAAGGCCTGCCTGAGCCTCTGAGCCGTTTCTCTACTCCTCTCAATACGTGTGGGCAGCCCAGGTGAACTCCACCTCCAAGGCTGGTTGTTCTTTTTTTTTTTTTTTGTAGAGACAGTTTCTTTATTGCCCTTGGTGGAGTGCGTGGCGTCACACAGCTCACAGCAACCTCCAACTCCTGGGTTTAGGCGATTCTCTTGCCTCAGCCTCCTGAATAGCTGGGACTACAGGCGCCTGCCACAACACCTGGCTATTTTTCTGTTTTGCAATTTGGCGGAGTCCAGGTTTGAACCTGCCACCTTCAGTATATGGGACTGGGGCCCTACTCAATGAGCCACAGGCACCGCCTCAAGGCTGGTTGTTCTTGCCCCACACCCCAAAATCCCAGGTTCCACGGGCAGACCAGCTTTGTTAAGATTCCACTCCCTGTCCCCATAATCATTGCTGCCTCTCTCTTCCAAACTGTAAACAAAAAAGATGGCCAAAGGTACACCCTCTGTGACATTTTTCCTAGGCAGACAAAAAAGGACGACTCGCTTTTGTTTCTTTCCATTTATAAGAATTTCCTTGGCAACCCTGTCTCCTTAGTCAAGACCAACTAACTCATCCTCCCCCCTTATCAAGACATTGTTTAGAGTAAATAGTTCATTAACCGGCACAGCAGCTCCAGAACCCTTTTACGCTAGCTCTTAAGGGGATGGTTTCCCTTGAAGAACTGAGCATGCCAGAGGGCTTGGGAAGAGAAGTGCCTACTGGGGCATGGCTGGGCTCTGGCAGGAGACAGGCCCCTGTCTGTTACTAACCCTACCCAGCACCTTCTCTGACTGCATTAAGGAACTTAATGAAAGGGAAGCTAGTTAGGCTAGAGCATCCACTCTATTCTCTCCCTGCAGTCTCTCTTCCAAGGTGGCCCAGATGTGTGTATACAGTCCTGGGACTTGCTGCCAGCACAAAACAAAGTCTAGTGGGCCATGTGGGGACAGTCCTCACTGATCCCTCAGCTCCCCTACACCATCCTTCTTCATTTGAAAACCTGCTCCTTCGGCAAATAGACACGTTCCAGAACTTCCTAGCTGACCATCCCTTCTCTTCCTCCTATTCCACATTACGTGTTAGAAGAGCAGTAGATTTGATGCCTTTTCCATGTCTCTTGGTGACTTTCCAGCAGAAGAGTGACTGTGCCTTGCCTATTGCCCCACAGTTAAGGGCTAAGCCCTCCTTGAAGATGGCAGGAAGGAAAGGCTAGACTTGCTGGGAGTTGGGAAGCAACAAAACACTGGCCTGGCTGAGGAGTCCCAGATAACCCCCTGGGCAGGCCTGCTGGGAGTAGGATCCAAACCTGAGACACTAGTCCCACAACTGCAGTGGGAGGACCAGCAGGTAACTAGAGCTGTGACCCTTCCAAGCAGTGCATGACAGGAGGCTTAAAGGAGGGTCAGTAGCTGGCTGGAGTCATTCCACTCGGGGTGAGGGGACAAGCCTACACAAACACCTATGTTCAAGGACCTCAAGTGGGCTTCAGGTCTTCAGTCTGGGGCCCCAGGGAGGTACTTTAAGACTGCCCAAGTGGCCAGCAGACAAGTATCCTCCCAGACAGCAGAGAGAATGGCCTTCACATAGTCAGCCTTCCTGGGAATAGGATGCCTGGGCACAGAAGGACCTGGTTACTCCCAGAGTAAGACAAGCTGACTCTCAATTCATCCAGGACTCAGTGAGGAGTCCACCTGGAGTAGTGGAGCCCATACATTCTCCATGGAGCAAATATACCTGCGTTCTGGGCCCACTTTCCCACCCTCCATGCTGAGTGCCTTTTTGCCACTATCACTCACCCTTGGCTAGGGAAGAAGCATGCTCATGTGGGCTTATCAGTGGAGCCAGGTAACCCCAACCCCTGACCGAAAGACTTAGATACCTATGCCCAGAGCCTCTGCACAGCCAAGTCTCAGTGATTGTTTTGAAGTAATTCCCACTAGACACCCCTGCATCCTCCAGTGTAGACTCTCCTATGCACCCCCTTAGCCTTGGGCAGTACCTTCCTGCGAGGACAGCCAGCCTGACCTGAGCAGGAACCTGGCGGCTGGCACTTTCCACATAAATGCGGCTGCTCTCAGGCCTGGCTCTGTGTGCATAAAGAATGACTGCTATACCAACCATGGATGTCCTATCTAGCCAGCCCCAATTTCAGCCCAGAACCAGTGATTTCCAACTGTAAACATGCATCCCCTATGAAGTAAGCCCCACTGCTCACCTCTATAGAGCAGCAGAAGAGACTCAGAGCTACTGTGTCTTCTGGCTAAAGGCTGGAGTGTATGTCGAGCAGGCCTGGTCCATTCCCCTGGTAGATAAAGGCAAGGACAAGGTTGGGCCTGTGGATGCTGAAGTGAGAGAAAAGAGCTTAGGGCCAAAACTTGGCAGCCCCAGCTCTAGAGAACAGGGATGCCACACAATAGCTTAAGATGCCCTGAGTCAGGTGTATCAAGTAAACTTTAGCACACAAACCACTTGAAGCTGGAAATCAGTTTCTTCTACAAAGCACAGAAAGCTGTCAAAGCCCAGGTTGGACAGAGAGCACCCTGGTGCTAGGACAGGTGTGATTTTTCTTCAGTCAGTGTTGCCACCATCTCTGGCCTCCTTCCTCTCAGCTTTCAGAAGTGACAAGTATTCAGGCCTCCTAGAGCTTTGGCTGAGAGCTGTGTGCAGAGGAGGGGCTGTCTTCGCCTGCCACTCAGCTAGGTCTGAAAGATCAGTACACACTGTGTTATGCCCAGAGAGGACTTGGGCCAGTCCTCTCTATACAGTCCCCTCCCAGATGCACCCAGAGCAGCCTGCTTTGATGGACTTTTGCAGAGGTATGGCTGGAGGGAGAGGCAAATGTCCCTTCCTCATTCTCCTCAGGCCCCTGCAAAAACTGATCTCCCCTCACCAGCCAGGTCCCAGGGAGCCCAGAATACACTGTCATGCCAGGCCTGAGCCTAGGCCTGGGCCTGGGTTTGGGTCTGGAATTCAGGCCAGCAGCCAACTAGTCTTGGGGAGACTGAGGGTAGAGGTCTCTGAGAGTGCCTGGTCATGCCCCAACCCATCTAGTGTGGCCTGTCTGCCCTGCCCCAACAGGCACCAGCTCAAACTCTGGTTCCTGAGAAACCTCAAAGGCTAGACTTGGGGTGTCCTGCGGAAATCCTGGTGGGATGGAAAATCCCCAGCAGCCACCAGGGCTGAGCCATAGGCTGCATTTCTCTCACCCGCTGGGGGTCAGCCAGGGCCTGCTGCTTCCTGCTTCCCTTTGATGTCTCCCCATGTGAGGGAGGGGTCAGCACCCCTCTGGGCTCCAGCAGGCACAAGCTCCACTCAGCTGCAACAAGTTGTTGGCGCTTCTGGGGCCTGAGTATGCTGGGGTCAGGCAGGGGACTTGGTGGGCGGGGGGCAAGCTGGAAAGACCCCACGCAGCTCCCCTGGGCCTTTGCAAAGGGCTCCTAAGGGATGCGGGGTGCTGCTCCCAAGCCTACCAAGGGTGCATCCACTCACATGGGGCCTTTTGATCTGGGGAGGTGCCATGCTGCCTCTGTTTAGACAAGGAAAACGAAGTCTCTGGAAAATCCAAGCATGTCATGCGCACAGCCTTCATGGGGATCTTCCTCTTGTGTCTGGGGAACTTCCCCACAGAGACTTCAATAATTGCTACCCGCTGCTGGCCCTCCATGCAGACCCTGGTCCCCAGCCTCTGCTTATGCCATCACTAATTCACATGAGAATCACAGGCTCAGGTTCTACTGCTGGCTGCCCTGCACTGGGTGGCACTGCTAAGGTTATAGGGCTGGTGACTCGTGTGTCATGGCTCCATGCCACATGGCTGCTGAAGCCAGGGACTCTTCTGAAGGCTGGGCCTGGTTCAGCTTTGGAAGCTGCCCTGTGGCCCTGGGGCACCTGCTATTGCTCATTTCCACATACCTCATATCTAAACCCAGCCTGAGCTGCCTGCCTTTGAGCTCTGTTAAACACTCAGTGCTGTCCCACCACACCAGCATAAGTACTGCCCTCCCTCCCACAGCAGCCTACCTGGCCCACCCACAAAAGGTAATTAAGGGAGAGAGGACTGACTGGAGGTCACGCAGCAAGGTCAGATTGGGGGCTGGGGCTAGGGCTACGCCACAAAGGCTGGCCCCACACGGCTCATGGGTATAGAGCAGGGGGGCCTAGAGTAGAATCTTAGAGGCCTGAGCTGCAGATTTTGAGGGGCAGTTATTCCCTCTTCCCCAGTGACCATTCTGTCTGAGAATAGGGTGTCCACCCAACCTGCTCAGGATGGCCTTTGAGACTCTGAGGAGAGATGCAGGTGGCTGGGAGGCAGGCCTGCCTCTCCCCCCTCCCCCTTATGTGCAAATAGCTCACCTTGCTGACTTTAATGCAATAGTTTAAGCCAAGCTTTGAAGTCAGCCCTTGGGAGACATTCCTATCAGCCTCTACACAGATAATCTCCCACCCTGATGTGGGACTCAATGCCACCCTCAGGACTCCCCTGAGCTTGAGGCCCTTGAATTGGCCTTGGGAAAAGGTGCCTGGGCAGGTGGAAGAGGCCGGCCCACCTTTGGGAAATAAGCAGTGAGGGAGAACAGCACTGCCTGAAATGACACCCTAAAAGCCCTCTGTACTACCCACCTGTGTTCTATAGAGAGCCCTGGGGCACCCTATCTTATGGCCCTGGGACCCAGCACTAGACCTGCATAGAAAGGACAGAATGAGTGAATGAATGAACGAATGAATGAGAAATCTAATAGCATCTTCTGAATTATCAAACACTCAGCAACAAAATAAGACAGCAAGTGGAGAAAGGGGGTTAGGGGAGGCCCAGCTTGCTGAGACAGGGCGGGGTGAGTAGCTACAGGTAGTAGCTGCCTTGTGCACCAGGAAGCTGGAAGGTGGCATTTGATTCCCAGGGTAGCTCTGGGAGTAGGTGAAGCAGTACCTTCTGAAGGTGGCAGCTGGCCCTCCCAGGTGCCCAGCTATGGCATCTTTCTGATACCTACCCGTGCACATCCAGCCCCTTCTCTGGGGAAGGCTCCTAACTGTTGTAGCCTATGGCACTGCCAGGCTATCTTGCCCAAAAAACAGTGACTATGACTAGCCTCAGAGCCTGGCTGCTTAGAAGCAGAAGGCTAATGAGCAGGTGAGCGCTCTAAGAACCGGTCCTGCCTCTCCTTCCTCTCACACTCTGCTTCCATGAGAGGAGAGGACACAGCAGAGACTCTCTTCCAGGATTAAAACAGGGGGTGGCAGCTGAGAGAGGCCTCCTGAGTGACAAGCTATATTTTGTCATGTTAAGTGTCTATTGGCCTTGGGCTACTTACTATGCACTGCCTCTGCCTCCCTCCCCTGTAGGGCTGTTATGAGGACTAAATAACGTGGAAACTAATGAAGTCCACAGTGCCCAGAGCAATACATTTGCAGTCAGGGAGCACGTGGCTGCATCTACTGCTGGCACAGGAAGACAGCTGGTGTGGGATATATGTCTAACCAAGAGGGCCGTTTCCCTCCATGGGAAGAGCTGGGGTTGGGGGCTTGGAGTGGTGTGGATCAGTATGTCAGTAGGGATATGTGGCCATCTCTCAGAATTTGAGGGGTTTCCATTTGATCCCAATGGTTGAGGATGAGCTGTGACCCCAGAGGCCTTAGGTGGATGTGGCCAACAGATGATCAGTGAGAGTGGGCTCCCTGGCTGCCAGGTTCCTAGCTATGGGCCCTCCCACTGTTAGGAGATTAGTGGCTCTAGGGGCACCGTCTCATTTGGGTTTTGTCATGTATAGGTCCCACTGCCTTTAAGCAAGCCTTCAAGGTTCATGTGGGAGTTATGGACATGTGTTAACAAAAGCCCACGCAACTCCCCTGGGGCTTCAGGATGCAGTCTGGGCTTGAGACACCTTGGGTGAGGAAGGGAATGGAGATGCCTTTGTTCTAGATGCACACAGATTCCTGGCAACAAGGGAGTTAGAGGCTCTGCACACCCAGTGAAAAGCCAGTGCAGAGTCTGCCTGGCCTCTGGCCTCTCAGAGCCTTGGGAGGGGCACTGGGAGCTCAGCTTCGTTTAAAAATTAGCAAGTAGAAGAGTTGGAGGATTTACAGTTAACCCCTTTTGAGTCTTTGAAGGCGGTCTGAACTATTAATCAGGGAAGAGAGATGACAAGGAAGAGGCTGAGGTTACAGGGCCACCATCCTTTGCAGTGACACCCCCCCCCCCATACTGCCCTCCTGGGAATGAGCCTCCAGGTCTGGGCACTGAAGCCCAAGAACTATAGTGTTCCAGGAGTCCACCAAAGGCTCTGATGTTTGTTCAGCCTCTTTTTTTTTTTATCTCAGTCTATTCAAGGCCATTTTCCAGCATTTTTGGCTTTGTGTTACAAACGGGATTTTCCATCCCTTCCAGCTATGAAACACCTCAGTAGGATGAAGCATCCCTGAGGAGCAGGCCCAGCTTCTTCCCCGCACCTACAGCAGGAAGTCCTCTTCACTGCTGATGTAGAAGGGTGAAAAAGAGGACCAAGTGAGGAAGGGCCTCACCCAACTGTCCTGGGGAAAGGCAGCCAGAAGGGGGATCACTTGAAGAGGGAGCACATTCCAACAAAGGAGATATCTGCAGGCCAGTAGCCATCCACTGTGGACAGTCAGAGGATCAGCAGCACTGGGACCCACTGGGACCTCTGCTGAGATCATGACCCTAAGGCAGGCCATCCTTTTTGTCCCTGCTGTTCTGCTTTTCTCAGCACCACTCTGGTTCTGTCCTCAGTCTCCTTGGCAGGTTCTCTCTCCTGGTCTGGCCATTGAAATGTCAATGCCTTCTCTCTCCAGAACTGCTTCCCTAAGCTACTCCATGCCTGGGGCTTCCAGACCATCTGGGAGCTAAGCCCCAAAGTTGCTCTAGCCCAGCTGGACCTGCCCCCCAGCCACCTGCCCCCAGCTCATCATTTCACAGCCCATTCCACCAAGGGTCCTTGTCTGTCACCTGTCCTTCCAGCAGCACAAGCTAGAAGCTCAGGGTCATTCCAGACACATCCCCCTCCTTGCTGCTTACATCGAGCCCATCGCCAAGACAATCTGACTTCAAAACTCCAAAACTCTGAAAGTTTCCTACTTCCCTTCATTCCCACTGCTGCTGCCCTGAGGGGCCACCATTTCTCTGCTGTTGCCTACCTAGCATCCTTACATTGCCTGTCCCCTTCCAATCCATTGTCCACTCAATGGTAAGAGAGCCTTTCCAACTTTGGATCCAACTGGATCGGCCACCCGACTAGGACCACTCATGGCTCTTGGTGCTCAGAACAAGGCCAAAGCCCTCAGTGGCATCAAGGCCTGTTGTGTTTGGCTTCATCCTACAGCTCTCACTCTAGCAGTTCAAATGCCTGGCTTCTTTTGTCCCCTGGGCGTTCATGCACTCCCTCCCACAAGACACCTCTCTGCCCCCTCCATCCTCTCCCAGGGAGTTTCTCAGATTGTGACAAGTTCTAGTTCATTCCTGTTACAGACCTTCAGTACTCCTAGCTCTCAGAGCACTACCCTGAGAATGCAAACAGTCCTCAGACATAGGTTAGTTTTTCTTCCCTTTGGTCCACAAGCCCTATGTGAGCAGGGAACAGATAGGCTCTGCCACTATCCATTTCCTTCTGCCTGGGCCAGTATCTAGTGTCTGGTGAGTTTTCATAAATAATTCTTGAAAGACTGAATCCCTAAAATGGGTCAATGATCACTGCTGCCTGGGAAGGTGTGGTGTTGTGTAAACACGGCACACTAGTTAAAAGGCAGCTATAGCCTGGCCTGCAACAAAAGGTGGGTGCCCATGCACTCGCTGAGGACCAGGACTGCCTTCCATCAGGACTATGCACTTTCCTAGCTCCCAAAAGGGCACCAGGGCCAAAGTGTCTGGTCAGCAAGCACGCTCAAGGAAGAAGCAGAAGCTCCCTTCTGGAAGAAATACAGAGAAAGGGTTCCAGTCAGTCATACTGGGAAATAGCTCCTTACTTTATAGAAATCTTTTTTTTTAAGACCACATATCCCTCATGTCTGCCCTCCTTGACACATTCTGACACACGTGCAGATCCAGTCAGGGTCTGGTTCCAATCAGGCCCTCTTCTGAGATGACCATAAGTCACAGCCCAGGGTCAACTACATGGCCATTGGGCTCAGTGGCTCAGATGCGCTCCAGTCACAACTGCCCTTAGCACATGGCAGGCCTCAGCCCTCTCTCACACCCCCACCTCTGAAGCCATCCAGAACCCCATGGGGGTCTGGCTAGGGATCTGGCTGAGCAGCAGTCAGGGAGCTGGGCCTGGGCTGGGAACTACTTGGTTTGCCAGGTGCTACCCTCCACCCCCACCCCAGGCCCCATTCTGTAAGGCTAATTGCTACAATTAGCAGGAGAAAGGCCTTTTAGATCCATTTCTACTCTAGACTGAGGCCTAGGAAGGTAGGGAAGTAGAGCCCAAGGCTTTTGGTAGAAGCTAGGATTCTTCCCTAAAGGAGGTCACATTTAAATTGCAAACAAGGGCCTCTCCCCACAGCCCTAAGAAAGGCTTGGGAGAAAAGCTTTTACTTCTGCACACAGAACCACCAGGGAATGTTTGCATGCCAGTCTTCCCCACTGCTCTGATCCATTTATCCAAGCCCCTACCGGTGATCCAGACCTGTTAGAAGAGGCCAGCTCAGAGGAATAAGGGAAAAGCTGATGGGGGCATGAGAAGGAAAGACACTAAGTATTGGAGGCTGCCCCCTCTGACTCCTTACCAGGCAACTTTTTTTTTTTTTGTAGAGACAGAGTCTCACTTTATCGCCCTATGTAGAGTGCTGTGGCGTCACACAGCTCACAGGAACATCCAACTCCTGGGCTTAGGTGATTCTCTTGCCTCAGCTTCCCTAGTAGCTGGGACTATGGGCGCCCGCCACAACACCCGGCTATTTTTCTGTTTTGCAGTTTGGCCAGGGCTGGGTTTGAACCCACCACTTTTGGTATATGGGGCCAGCGCCCTACTCACTGAGCCACAGATGCCACCCCACAGACCTTCTTATTCCTCTTTCTGAAGCATATCGTAAACTTCTGAATCCAGCACTGGCTAAGAACTGTCTTTTTGTCATTCTGCACTAAGAGGAAAGGGTGAGAGAACCCATTCCACCCTCCATCCACGCCAGACTGCACCCTAAACATAGTTCCACCTAAGCCCTGAGTGACTGTCCATGGGTTGTGGGACTAGAGGTACTTGACAAACTCAAATTATACCACTGACCAGGTAAAGAGGGTACTCTGATTGGCCAGGCCTGAGCCAGGGTCTTTCTTATAGAGGTATTGTAGCTATGAGTGTTTAAGAATCCAGGCCAGGGCCAGCTCCAGCTGTATTTAAAGGGCCAAAGCAGAGAACCCATCCCAGTCCTTGGAGCTAGTCTAAGGCAGTGATCCACACCTGGGGTACCTCCCAGGGAACACACAGCAATGTCTGGAAGGAGACATTTTAGTTACCACAACTGTTGGTGTGTACTAGGTAAAAGCAGGCAGGCTGCTAAACATCAGATATATAACACAGAGGACAGGTCCTCACAACAAAGACTGATCCTGCCCCAAATGTCACTAGTGTGACAGTTCAGAAATCCTGGTCTGAAGGACTGGGACTTTGACAAGCTGCTTGCTTTCTCACCCAGTTCTGAAAATGGATGCACACTTTCCTTGCCTGGCCTCTCCATTCATTCAACAAATCAATGAAGCCATTCAACAGAAATGTGACACACCCGCTGTGTTCGGACCCTATAGAGAAGACAGACACGCTCTCATGGGGCCTGCCTTCCGGTAAGAGAGACAGGCAGTCAACAAATAATAAGATGTCCAAGGAACTAAAAATACCATAGTATATAGCCCATTCTTTGCAGAGACATGAAATAGGTGACTGAAAAGGTTGATTGATCTGGTAGGTGAAAGAAGTCCTCCTTAACAAGCAATACTTCCCAGGAGACCGAAAAACAAGAAAGAATGGCCATAGGAAGATCACAAGAAAGGGAAAGCCAGGCAGAGGTGGCTGATGCAAAGGTCCTGAGGTAGGGAGGATACTTGTCGGGTTAAGAAGTAGGAAGGACAGTGGTGTGGCTAGAGCTCAGTGAGGGAGGAGGACATGGTTAGAGAGGGAAGCTGGGCAGATCTTTCAAAATTCTTGATGAAATTTGGATTTTATTTCCTAAGAAAAAGAAACCACTAGAGGGTATCTGGCTGAAGAGTGACACATACACATGCATTCATTTGTTCTTGGCTTTGGGGACTGTGCTGCACAGTACACAGAGTTCATCATAGCCCTTAGCCTACAAAACACTGTCACCCTGTTGTAAGGTCTATGTAAAGATGCCCCTCTGTTCCTTTCTGTGCTTTTCCTCTTAATCCCAGTCCTGCAGCCGTGCTCCCCTCCCCTAAAAGATACGAGCTCCAGCATAATATATTCCTATCATGTGCACGGGATTGCAAACCTTGCTACATTGTGTCTGGGATGTGTAATTTTAATTTAAATACTATTATAGACTGAGGCCTTCATTCTGTTGGTGTTTGTGTCATTCAACACCATGTTTTCACACATCTCCATCTTGTGAAATGTACATCTAGTCCCCTGCTCTAACCACAGTGGCTAGCTCCAAGAGCCCACCCCCACAGGCCATGCTGCATTGAGCGTGTACACACACAGCCTCTTGTTGTTCTGGGTAAGAACTGCTCCAGCATGTTTACTCAGGAGGGAAACTGCTGGGCCGCAGGTATAAAATATTTTATTTGAGGAAGAAGTGCTGGCTGGCTCTCCAGAATGTCTATGCCTGTCTCTGTCCCCACCTGCAGCACACTGGAAGGCTTGTTCCCTGCCTTCTGCCAACACTTGGCCTTATCCTACTTTCTAATGCTTCTCCTATGAAGAATAGCTATTGCTTTCCTTTGCATGTCTCTGATGCCTGAGGGGCTTGGACAAATTTTCATTTATTTGTCCCTCCTACAAACTGCCAATCTTCCTATCTTGTCCTTAATGATTTACAGTGCTTTCATTCATTTTAACTGCTATTCCCTCATTAAGTTGTACTTGTTTCTATTAGCTTGTAATTTGGCATGGCCAAAGTTACTTATGAGAGTGAGAATGAAAAAGGGAAATCATTTCTTAGCATTATTATGAAAACATAATAATGTTTCTTAACCTTTGCCCTGAAGGATCTGTTTAACAGAAATCCTTAATTTGCATGTATTCAAGGTCATAAATTTTAGTCTTGAAGTTTGTGCTGTCTGAAACCTGTTTAAGACCCCCTATGGGCCAGGAGATTACTCTTCATACTTTTCTCCTATTAAACAAACATCAACTGACTTTTACTTTTAAATCTTCACCCCCTTTGAAGCCCACTTTTTCTAGGGGCTCAGTTAGGAATCCATATTTTAAAGTGGATAGCTTTCCAACATCATCTTCTGAATAGTCCCCAGTGATACATGGTACTACCTTTATCATGTGTCACCTTCCTCTGGACTTGGGGCTGCCTTTGAGCTCTCTTCTGGGCCTCTGTCACAATGTGGCTCTGAATGCTGAGACTTGGAGTGTGCTCTAGGGTTAACCAGTAGAAGTCCTCTTTCTCTGCTCTTCTTTTTCAGAGTTTACTTGGCATTTGCACATCTTTTTCTTCCACGTGCATTTTAGAATGTTTGCCAAGTTCCTCTAAACCTCCAAGTAAAAGTCTAAGTGAAGTCCTATTTGAATTTACAGATTTGGAAAATTCTGACATCTCTCTAATGCTAAATTGCTCTTAGAAAATGAAATGTCTCTGCACATCAAAAAATACTCCTTATTATCTCCAAATAGAGTTTTAATTTTTTTCATAAGAGTCTTCTTTGTGAATTCTTAGACCTAGTATAAATTTTGTTGCTACTCTGACTGCTAGTTTTATCTCTATTAAACTTTTTCTAGTCAGTCATCATTGACATAAAGGAATGTGGTTTATGTTTGCTTTTTGTTTTTGGTACATTGATCATATATCCAAATCTCTCTGAAATTTGAAATTTCCCTTCAGTTATAACTCAGCAGTCTTCAAAGTATAGTCTGGAGACTCTCTGGAAATGTCAAAAATATTTTCATAATAATAGATGTGCCTTTTCTAGTTTCTCTCTCACAGGGTTAAACAATATTCCAGAGGCAGCGTGACCCCAGTGTATAACATGCATATGAAGTCCTGTTTTAAAACTTTCCCAGTTTTTATTTCTAAGAAGGTAACTGTCAACAGACATAACCCATATCAAGAAAAGCCCATTTGGGAGCCTGAATAATTTTTAAAAATACAAAGGAGCCGGAATTCATGCCTGTAATTCCAGCAACTCTGGAAGGCTAAGGCAGGTGGATTGCTCCAGCTCAGGAGTTCAACACTAGCCTAAGTAAGAGCAAGTCCCCATCTCTACTAAAAATTGAAAAACTAGCCAGGCATTGTGGTGGGTGTCAGGGACTGGGGAGGCTAAGGCAAGATGATCCCTTGAGGTTGCTGTCAGTTATGAGCCAAGACACTCTACCCAGGGGTCAGAGTGAAACGCTGTCTCGGTCTCGAAAAAGAAAAAATTACAAAGTATCCTAACACTAGCATGCTTGAGAACACTGGCATAGACAATCTATCCTATGAGCTAAATTATATTTTTATCACTTGCTATACAATCCTGACATTTCTATTTCTCTTTCTTGCATTAGGCAATGTCCAGGACAGCATTGTGGCTCACTCCTTGTTTTTTTGTTGTTGTTGTTGTTTGGTTTTTTTGTAGTGACAGAGTCTCACTTTATCACCCTTGGTAGAGTACGGTGGCGTCACAGCTCACAGCAACCTCCAATTCCTGGGCTTAGGCGATTCTCTTGCCTCAGCCTCCCGAGTAGCTGAGACTACAGGCGCCCACCACAACACCCAGCTATTTTTGTTGTTGTTGTTTGTTTGGCCAAGCCGGGTTTGAACCCACACCCTCTTTCTCTAGTAAGTTCACAGGAAAGAAAAGTTTTGCTATATAACTTGAATCAAGTTAGGGAAGTTCCATTCTAGTCCCAGCTTACTTAGTGGTCCTCTCCTAACCCAGATTCATACATAGGCATTAAACTCTATCACATAAATTTTCTGCCTCTATTGAGAGAACCATGTGGCTTTTCTCCTGTAGTCTCTTAATGTGGCGAATTACATGGATAAAGTTTCTGATATTGGATCATCTTAGCATTCCTAGGAGAAATCTCACTTGTTTAAGAATTGTTGTTTAATATACTGTTGGATTCAGTTAGCTAACATTGTACATGGAACTTCTGCATTTACATTCATAAGGGGAAGGGCTCCTAATTTTCTTTTCTTGTGCTGTCTTTATTTGAATGTGGATATGCTCTGATTCGCAATTTAAAAAGATCCCTCTAGCTAGAACATAAATCCTGAAACAGAACCACTTTTTTCTTCAGCTTGTTTAGAAACACATTCAAATAGAACCATAATCAGGCAACTCAATCCTTAAATTTTTTTCCTAGTGAGTATCTGGAAAACAGGTGCAGAAATGGATCATTTGAGACACCATAGGAATCTGGTTAATCCCGCCTGCCTGCTTTCCCTCAACAAGTATTGCCTAAGCAAGGCAGTGTATCAGGCTCTTGGCTGGGTGTGGGTCAAGCGGCAAAGCACAAAACAGAGTTCCCCTCTGGGAGCTCTTGGTCTAGAAGTAAGGGGTACCACAATAAAGAGATTGGTAAAGGTACATCAGATGTAGGTATTATTAGGAAAATTTTTTAACTTTGTGATAATCAAAAACAAAACTATTCCACCTATATGACTTATTCTCTTCATGTCCAGAACATACAGTTCAACCTGTCTGGACTACTGCCCACACTGAGACCCATCCAATCTCCCTCTCAGACCTCTAACCCCAACTTCTGATTTTCAATTCAGAACCTGATCCCCAACTAAGAGTTCCCTGCTTGGGACTCTGAACCAAAGGCAGGCTTTGGACCCTGACCCCAGGCTTTGGACCAACTCAAACCGCTAACCCTCTGATCTCAAGTCGGACTCCCACTCTAAGCCAGGATGTGGACTCCAGAACATATTCAGATCTGCAACTTAGAAAACCGACTCTCGATCCCAGAGCCGCCCAACCTGAAACCATGACGCCGACTCCAGACCGGGGCTGACTGGGACCCCAAATCACTCTCAACTCAGATACACACAGACTCCAGACCGAAATCCGATCCCAACTTATACACAGGCCTCGTGTGCACACCGCGGGCTCCAGCCCAGGTTCCCGTCCCAACTTGGACCCCAGACCCAACCACACGGCGCATTCCAACCTCCAATCCCAGAGCCAGGGGACCCCAGCTGACCAGACACAGAGTGCCGCCGCTAATCACCGACTCCGACCCCAGTTTGGGCCATGCCTCGAAACCACCGCACTGACCCTGGACCTGGACTCGGATCCCAACTCAGGACTCCAACCAGGGCTGTGACCCCAAACTCAGGCCTCAGCCCTGGCGGTGGTCTTGGGGAGGCACAGAGTGGAGCGCGCGAGCCGCTGCTCACCTCAGGCCACCAGCGATCGTCCATCCCACGCCGTAGGCTAGCTCCGGTGGTGACCGCGCTCTGACCCCACAGGAGCGCTGAGGCGAGCCGCGCTCCAGGAGACTGGACTGAGGCCAGCCGTGCTCTGGGGAACTGCTCTGTGGGGAACCGAACTGAGGCGAACCACGCTCCCGGGGACACGACCGAGGAGAATCGCGCTCCAATCCGCACTCCGGGGACCAGACTGGGGAGAACCGCGCTCCAGTACGCTCTCCGGGGACCAGACAGAGGCGAACCGCACTCCCAGGGACTGGACTGGGGAGAATCGCACGGGGGGGGGGGGTAGTAAGGGGACGGGCTGAGGCGAACCGCGCCGGGGGGACCAGACTGAGGCGAACCGCGCCGGGGGACCGGACTGAGGTGAACCGCACGGGGGACCGGACTGAGGCGAACCGCGCCGGGGGACCGGACTGAGGCGAACCGCACGGGGGACCGGACTGAGGCGAACCGCGCCGGGGGACCAGACTGAGGCGAACCGCACGGGGGACCGGACTGAGGAGAACCGCACGGGGGACCGGACTGAGGCGAACCACTCCGGGGGA
>CAUYON010118876.1:0-34112 GCA_963573935.1 Arctocebus calabarensis
CTTTCCTCTTTCATATTTACATGGATGGAGCTGGAACATGTTCTCCTTAGCAAAGTATCTCTAGAATGGAAGAAAAAGTATCCAATGTATACACCCCTAATATGAGACAAATTCTTTATCGTTCAAGTGAAGGCTACAACCCTTTTATTGCACAGGAAGAAGGGGAAAGAGGAGAGGGAGGGAAGGGGAGGGAGAGGGTGTGGGGAGATGGGACAAAGGGTGAGATCACATGTGTGGTGCATATTCGAAGGGTCACGAGAAAACTTCTAAACAAGGATCAAGAATGTTTTCATATAGTAAAAGAGAAAATATCATGAATGGTATGTCAATCAGGTTGATAAAATATCTCAGATTGCATGTGAAGCCCCCACACTGTACCCCAAGGTTGAACTAATGTACATAGCTATGATTCAATAAAAAAAAAAAAGACAATTGAGCCAAATCCCTTTCAGAAGGATTTCTGTTATTTAATTCCCCTAAGGCTTGAATTTTGCAAAAAGTCACTTTCAGGGGTAACAAGAAAAATCTTCCATTGGCAGACCCAATGGCTTACAAAGGATGCTGAGGATAGCACCCAAGCATAGTCTATGAATAGGGGTGATTGTTAATAGCAACAGTGACCATGTCTTTAGCTCTGTATAGTTTCACAAAGGATTTTCACATGCATGATCTCATTTTACTTTCTCAACAAATGTTATTACATAGGTACTGTATCAAACCCACTTTACAGGTGACTATACTTAAGGCTGAGCAGTTAATTGACTCTCCTAAAGGTCCCTAGATGCATCAGAGATCATTTTGCTACACATTTTATACTTATATTTTTAAAAAATATTTTTAATACTTTTAGTTTTAGAGACAGGGTCTTGCTCTGTGACCCAAGCTGAAGTGCAGTGGCACCATCATAGCTCACTGCAGCCTCTAACTCTTGGGCTCAAGTGATCCTCCTGCTTCAGTCTCCTAATACCTGGGACTACAGGTACATGTCACCATGCCTGGACTATTTTAAAATGTTTTTGTAGAGATGGGGTCTCACTACATGGGTCAGCCTGGTCTCAAACTCCTAAGCTCAAGTGATCCTCCTGCCCTGACCTCTCACAGTGCTGGGATTATAGGTGTGAGCCACTATGCCTGGCCTGCACACTCTTTTTATTAATACCTCTGTCTTTTAGAGTCTCTACCTAGTGTGTGTATGTGTATTTAAAGGGGATCAAAAGGTAAAAAGGGGGAAGCAGAATCAGGGGCAAAGAGAACACATTTCTGAACTTACTTGGCAGGAGCAGGTTCCATTTCCTTCCATGCCTTCAGCACAACTGCCCCTGCCATTACAAGGGGACGCCGCTCCTCCTGGGCACTCTAGGGGATCAAACAGCTCAGATTCATTCCTTCCTGACAGCACACAAGCATTCTGCAAGGATACATTTAAGTGCCTACTCTGGGCCAGCTATGTGCTAATTGCCAGGGATAAGAAATAATTGCAGAGTCTCTTGGTGTCACTTAGGGTTTCATAGGGATAGAGACATGTCAACCAGTGAATCTCAGTGTGGCCATGTGCTGTAACAGAAGGTGTCACACTGTCTACCATTTCCTGAGCATTTCCTATACACTTTTATGGGGGTGTCCAACCTGGGGCCTGCGGTTTGCATGCTGATTTTGTGATGACTTTTCTTGCTTATCTGTGGTGTCAGATATCAGGAAAAGTATGCATAGACCTTTTTTTTTTTTTTTGCCAGTCAGGTTTTGTTAGTGTTTTTGTGTGGCCCAAGGTGACTTTTCTTCTTCCAATGTGTGGCCGAGAGAAAAAACAAGATTGGACATCCCTGCAAAATGATCTCCTTAAATCATCCCCAGGCCTCAGCAGTGGCTGCTACTGATGCTCATAAGCAGATGAACTTTACAGAGGTCACATGATTCGCTCAGGGCCTCTTGGTTTCTAAGTAGCAAAGCTGGGAATTTAGCTTAGCCCTGGCATGACTCCACAGCTATGGCCCCTAATCAGTGCACGAAGACAGAATATGGGGGGAGTCCAGAGAAGGGAGCTGCTGATGCTGCCTTAGGGAATCTGAGAGCTGTCAGAAGAGGAGTTCTCTAAGCTGGGGTTTTGAAGGCAGAATAGGAGTTGGCCATGCCCAGAAGGGAAGGGTATTTCAGGAAGAAGGAATAGCAAGTACAGAGTCTTGGAGTTGTTAAAGGGCCTGGCCTGTTCTGGGAATGATAGACTTTGATGGGGCTGGGACTTGAGAGCTGAGGTATGAGAGTAGAGGGTGGTATATAAGAGGATGTTGTATAAGAGGTATATAAGAGACGGGGTATATAAGAGGATGGTTGGCGCCAGTTTATGAAATGCTTGTCAAGGTAAGAAAAGAAATTCAGATTTCACTCAGGAGCTGATTCCGAGCAAGTGTGGACTTTGCCCTTCTGGGCCGTGGAGACCTGAATTGGAGCTTTTATAAACATTTAGAATATTAGAGCATTTCACGAAACACTCAGAGAACATGGACTACATATGAACCAAGCATTAGATTTCATCTTGGGGCAGAGGGACAATGCTCAAAATCAAACAGAGAATTTAAAACAATGGCAAATGACAAGAGTTTAAGGTACTACTGTGATGAGGATGAAGAAAACTTCTGTTTCTTTTTATATTTGCTGTGGTTCTATACTTTGAGGGCTGGGTGGACATAGGTTTAATGCCAATTTGGGTGCAATCTCTCTTGAAACAAGGAATCTGGGCCTGCAAGCAGAAATTACGCACTGCCAATGAAATGTGTTTAGGTAAAGGAGCAGGACCAAATTTAAGTTAGTAAGGGGGGTGCCTTCCACAAAGTGCTGAAGGAAGCATGTATTTGCTGTTTATACCAATCCTCCTTTAGCCCCACTTTCTAGATGAGGAAAGAAGCAGAGAGAAACAAATATGGTGGAAGGGGTGAGGGAGCTCTCCAGGGCCTCTTCTCTAAGAGTACCAACCCACTCTGCTTGCATCACCCCTTAAAGACCCTGCCTCCTAACAGCATCACGCTGGGGATAAGGTTTCAACATATGAACTTTTGGGGGGGACACAAACATTCAGACCATCACAGCAGCTCTTGGAAAAAGAGACTTCTAAGCACACAGAGAGGCAGATCTCTGGAAGAGACCCTGGTGGCTCAGATGAGCTACTAGGCTGGCTTTTCAGATCATTTATAACTCGCAGGTGCTGCAGAGGGGAGAGAGTCGCGGTGTTCCTCCAGAGATGGTTTTCTCTCTGACTCCTTATGTTTTTTCCCTGCATGCAGAATATTCGTAAATGGCCTTTTGGTCTCAAATGCCTGTTTTGAGTTTGTGGTCTCTTTCTTTTCACGGATATGGCAGAGCCAGGCTCCTAACCCAGTCTCTGGCACTGTTCACTATGACCCGCCCTCATCAGGCAGCTCTGAACCCAAGGACCACAGCACTGACAACTGACATGTTTGGGAGGAGAGAGAAGGAGCAGACATACTGAGGCACAGCTAATATTTTTTCCTTTTTGTGGCAGAGTCTCAGTCGCCCTGTGTGGAATGCTGTGGCATCATAGCTCACAGCAACCTCAAACGCTTGAGCTCAAGTGATCTTCTTGTCTCAGTGTCCCAAGAAGCTGGGACTATAGGCACCTGCCACTACGCCTGGCTAGTTTTTTCTATTTGTAAAGATGGGTCTCACTTTGCTCAGGCTGGTCTTGAACTCCTGAGCTCGAGCAATCCACCTGCCTCGGCCTCCCAGAGGGCTGGGATTACAGGTGTGAGCCACCGCGCCCAGCCAGCACAGCTAATATTTCTAAGTCAAGATGTTGAAAAACAAGATGTTGGTTAGGGCTGCTGTCACCAACGAGGCCAGTGGTTACCTGAGATGCCGTGGTGTCATAGCAGGAGCTGGGAGCTGTCAGAATGTTCTGAGTTTGAATCTCAGCTCAACTCTTTGCTTTCCTAAAGGAAAGTCCGTGCCTGCCTCTGTGTGTCTTCCGGGACAGTTTTTGTATGAACTGGAAATATTAGCTGTTCAAGAAATGGTAGTTGCACAACTACAACTTGGATTCTACCTAATAAACACAAATGATGTGATCTAATCATCTGGACCTTCCTATGAATCTGAAATAGAAATAAATGGCAGATGCTATAATTTAGAGCCTGTCTTCTTCTTTGGTTTTCATTCTTTCTGATTGGTGCTATGACAATTAACAACGCTCAGAAAGTAACTTATTGGGCTCCCGTGTGGACCAGGCAGCGTGTAAGGCCCTGGGTATACACAGGTGAACGCACTTATCCAGTTCCTATTTCCATGATGCTGCCCATCTAGTGAGGGAGGAGTCGTGGATTAAACAAAAACCAACCAGGTAATATTGGCTTACAAAATGGGATAAGGGTTGTCACCTGAAGAGACCTGGAGCTCTCATCCCTCTACTACTGGAAGTGACCAATATTTACCCCTAACAACCTTATTCTGAATGGCCCAGTTGGTTTAGATCTAGTCTCAACAGGTGGTAACAGCCAGATCATTAAGGAAGGGCCTTGTTAAAGATTTTGTTCTTTGTTTAAAGGGTAGCAGGAAGTCACGATGAGAGGAGGAAGGAGAGAACTTCTTCATCAAGCAGGGCCCAGGTAAGCAATTGGAATCTCATCTAAAAATTCCTCGAACCACTCCGTTGAAATCAGATAATGTTAAGTCCTTAAACTTGGTCTTTTTCTTAATTACTTGGGATATTCTAGTACCTCTGCTTTTCCATATAAGTTTAGAATCAGTTTGTCCGTTTGGAACCCCCAAAATCCTACTAGGATTTTAATTGAAATCACATTGAATCGATGATCCATTTAGGGAGAACCAACACCTGAAAATATTGAATCTTCTAAGCATAATCACAGCATAGATTTCCATTTATTTAGTACTTTCTTTTCTTTTGTTCCTCCATATTTTACAGATTTCAGCTTACAAATTTTGCACAATTTATGTTAGATTCATACCTGAGTTCTTCATGGCTTTTGGTACTACTTAATTGCTTTCTAACATTTCAATGACTAATTGTTCATTGCTAGTTCATAGAAATGCAATTGATTTTTATATATTGACCTTATCCCCTGAGAACTTAATAAACTCATGTGCTCGTTCTGATAAATTCTTAGACATTCTTAGAAATTTCCTCCATGGGTAATTGTGTTGTCTCAAGATAGAGACAATTTTATTTCTTCCTTTCCAAGCTCTATACATTTTTTGTCTTCTAAAATTTTTATCTTCTTGCACTGATTACAATGTATTATCTGTTTTGTGTATTTCTGGATTCAGTTGGCTACAGTTTTGTTAAGAATTTTTATGTGAATGCTCATTAGGAATGTTGGTCTGTAATTTTTTTGTTCTTGTTATATACTTGTCTGGTTTGGCAACCAGGATAGTAACGTTCTCCTATTTGAGTGAGCTAGGATATGTTCCCTCTTTTTCAATTTCCGGGAAGAGTTTTTGTAAAGTTGGTTTAGAAGTTGGTTTAATGTTCTTCCTTTGATGCGATAGTATTCACCAATGAAACTACATGGCATGGAATTTTCTTTGTGTGGAGGAGTGAACTTGAAATTTTACTTTGTGGGTATAAGATAGGTTATGTATTTCCTCTTGAATGAACTTTAGCAATTTTTTTATTTTCAATAAGCATGTCTATTTTATCTTTACTGTTAAGTTTGTCATAAAATTATTTATAATATTCTCTTATTAGCTCTATAATGTCTGCATTTATTAGTCTGTCGTCTCTGGGTAAGGTGCAGAACTCCTCAAAGCCCCTGTGTCCTTACCTGGGCTCAGAGGCACAACTGTTATTCCTCCCCTGCTTTTGTGTTGATTTCCCTCATTATTCTCATTTTATGAGCACCTCGGGGGTAGAGACCATCATCTATGTGATTAGGAGCCGTGTCTATCATATAAGTGATGACAGGACACACAATAAATGCTTGATTTTGCCAACCTGGGAGAGAACTTTGGAAAAAGGGTAGCAAGGCTATGGGGGTAGGGGGAGTCCTTCTTTTATGGCCTAAATTAACTTTTAATGATTTATGAAAACTGTTGTCTTTTTAAATACACTTTTAAAAGCAAAAGTATACATTTCTTTCTTGCTTCTCATATCATTTTCTGTCACCTTAGGCCCCCCGCTTAAGGAAAAAGATGATGCCCAGTAAAATCGACATTCTCAGCAACCATGCTTGAAAGAGATATTATAGAATTTGCTACAAGGGCACATTTTGATGCTTTGTGAGGCTCAAGTAGCTGATAAGGCTATTTTAGGTCATTATCACATTTCCCTTGGGTCACCACTACTCTGGTGGTCTCTGGTGTTCTCATTTTCCTCTGGAGGGAGGGTTAATGATTGCAAGCTGTCAGCAAAAGCATTAGCTGGTCTGTTTCTTTAAAGGAAGATAATAAACTTCCTGCGCAGCAGGAGGCCAGGAACTTCCTGTAACTTTATCTCCCAAGATACCCCAGAGGTGCCCATTCCCCGTCTAAGAACTTGGTGCACAGTGCTAGGTGGAAAACATGTCCTGGTGTTCCATTTAGAGCTCTGGTTGGAATCATCCACCTGGGAAATTGAAGTGAAGTATATTCTTAATGTGAACTCAGAATTGTGTGTCACTCAGAGGAACCCGTCTGAATATGGTTTCAAATGTGTGTCGTCTTTTATTTGAAACCTGGGCAGTGGATGGCAAGGAATACGCAGTGAGAAAGAAAAAGGGGTCTGCAGATGCAAATAACATGATAAAAAAAAAAAAGAAGAAAAAATGTGGGTCATTGGATGTTATTGACCTAAAAACAAAAACAAAAGCAAAAACAAAAAAAAAGGAAAAATCTAGACCATTCCTATTGAAATAATCAGATTGTTTTGGCCATCATTGAGTTCAGGTGGAACCCCTTTGCACACGTTTTTCATTACTTTGACTTGTTGCACAAGTCAATTAATGTTCATGGCAGAGTAAAAAGAGCTGAGATGTTTAAATAAAAATGAAGCTATCTCATCTCAAATAGAATAGAGGCTGTTCAAATGTGATTAAGTTTTGAAGCTAAAAATATGCTTTGAGTGCATATTTTCTCGTTTTGTGCTAATGAGAAAAGACTTCCATCTGCCCATCTGATAAAACAGTTCAAATTTTCATTGGGGAGAAGCAGGTTAAATCTGGGTAAAAACGCTTTCCTTATGTCAGGATGCTATTTTTCCTACTTTCCCCCCAAGTGAAAACTCATTCCTTAGTCTTAATTTTAGAAGATGATGGGTGTTTTTTTTTTTTTTCCACTGTGCTTTCTTGCATTTTCCAAGTTTGCAGTGTTAATCACAGAGTGATTTCCTAATTTGAGTCAGGTACTATTCAAATAATTTTCAAAATAACCCAGACGTGTTGAGCATGAACGCATTTTTTCAGTGCATTACAGAGGAAGTGGATGTTCCCTTTGCTTTGGAAACAAGGACATTCTGGAGTGTGTTTCCTCAAAAAGAAGGATGGACAATTGTCAGCAGCTCTGAAATGGCCTTATCCTTGCGGAAATGTAAAAGTGGTCATCAAGGTCTTGCTTGTCATCACCACAAAATGTGACAGGTGAAACACACAGCCAAGTAGAGTATTTATCTTTTTCCTGAACTGGAGGAAGGAAGCCTTTCAAGACATGTAGTATGTTTGGAAGACGAAGATAAAGGGAAGTGACTTTTGCCCAGGGACAGGACAGCAGAAATAATATCCAGGTCTCCATTTTGACCTGTTTAGTTTCTCTGGCTTTGAGACCTCTTTGAAAGAAACACCTGAACATTCAAAGAATTCTTCCTGACAGTTTTGATAGTACACATGACATTCGCCTGCACAGAGCCCCCTATGATGGCATGAAACATGCTGAAGATTTTGGATCCTCTTTGCCTGCCCCCCTTTGAAGAGTTACACACCATTAAAAAGGGCTCAGAGAAAGAGCATCATTTTATTTGCCCTTTGTTATCAGGGTCTCGTTGGGCTGTGATCCACTCATTTATGTGTTCATCACAGGTTTATAAAGGGCCTTCTCTGTGTTTTGCACTTGGCCAGGTCCTTTCACTTAGATGAACATCTTAAAATCTCGACTACGGAATTGTAAAGAGGACTTTTTATCCCTGTTTGACAGATGAGGAGTCTGAGGAGTAAGTGCAAAGTCATTTGTCCAAACCAGGAAGTGACGGAACTAAGTTCCAAACTAAAACTTGTGGTTGCAGGCTGGGCATGGTGGTTCATGCCTGGAATCTTAGCACTCTGGGAGGCCGAGGCAGGCGGATAGCTTGAGCTCACGAGTTCGAGACCAGCCTGAGCAAAAGTGAGATGCTGTCTCTACTAAAAATAGAAAAACTGAGGCAAGAGAATCACTTGAACCCAAGAGTTGGAGGTTGTTGTGAGCTAGGATGCCACGGCACTCTACCCAGGGTGACAGCTTGAGACTCTGTCTCAAAAAACAAACAAGCAAATAAACCCTTGTGGTTGCAGGCCTGGTGTTCTTTTGCCCTCCTGGCAGTGGTCTGTTACTCATGGTATAGAAATGCTTGACTTTCATACTAACTCTTAGACAAAATCTTTTTCTTGTCTACAGTGTGCCTGATTAATAACTTAGCATCAGATTAGGTTCTATGAATTAGGAAAAACAAAGCAAATCTAAAAGCTCTTTCTATTGTACCAGGATGTCTGTAAGAACTGGATGTGATCATGGCCTTGAAATCTGGAAAGCTAGGAAATCACTTTAAAAGACACCTGTATCTGGGTATTTGATATAGATTTGCTGAATTCTTAGAAATACGCTGTGCCAATATGCCGGGATGAAACTGAACAGAGGGCAGTTAATATGGACATGGGCCCAGACAACTTGGACCCTAAATCTGATCTTTCCTGGGCAAGGAGCATAATCCAGGCATTTACTGGAAGGCTGAAAGGACCTACTAACCAAAAGAGACACTAGAAACACGTTTGGAGGCTCTGCTTCTGAATAAGGTTTGCTCCAGGCAGTTGGATATCGTAGAAAGAAAGCAGGCTTTGGTGACAGGCAGCCTTGAACTTGAATTTGTTTCATTACTTTATCACCAGGACAAAGGAACTGGCAGGGGATAATTTTTAAATCTCTGATTCCTCAAAGGACAAATGAGGATAAAACTATTTAATTCATGTAAACAAGGACAGCCTTTTTGAAAAGAAGTATGGAAAATTCTCAAAGAACTAAAAGTAGACTTTCCATTTGATCCCGTAATCCCATTACTAGGTATCTACCCAGAGGGAAAAAAAAATCATTTTACCACAAAGACATTCTCACTCCAATGTTTATAGCAGCTCAATTCACTATTGCAAAGATGTGGAAGCAACCCAAGTGCCCATCAATACGTGAATGGATTAATAAACTGTGGTATATGTATCATGGGATACTGTTCAGCCATTAAAAAAGATGGAGACTTTGCATCTTTTATGTTTACCTGGATGGATTTGGAGAACATTCTTCTAAGTAAAGTATCTCAAGAATGGAAAAGCAAGCATTCCATGTCCTCATTACTCATCTGAAAATAGTAGATTAACAACTATAGGCCCATGGGAGAGAAAAACATAAGTAAATTCAAGAATGAGAAGGTGTGGAGGGGGCTCAGTGAGTTTCCCCCTACTGGGTACAATGTAGGGAATGCTTTCAGCATGAAGGACTCAACTACAATTCAGACTTTGAATTTTACTTTAAATGCAAATAATGTAACCGAATCATCTGTGACCTCATATTAATCTCCCACCCCAACACCAAAATGACTTACTCAGATAATATAGGCTGAGTACCTCTCTGGTACCTAATGTCAGCAATGTTGAGTAAATGGAGACTGTTATTCATTTAATCATTAGTTAAACAAACAAACAGGAGATGTTATGCATTCAATATGGGTGCAGCCATTTAGAAACTATATGGAAAAAACACCAAGGTTGAAATATGCCAAAATATTTAGGGTTTTCTACGTATGACATAATGTAAGTTGATACTTTTTCTTTCTTTATACTCTTCTAAACTTTACAAGCTGTGTAAAATTTGCTTAGATTACTTTAATAAGGAAAAAAACCAAAGCCAAAGGGAATCAATAACTCTCCTTATGTGGATCTCAAGATGTTTTCATTACATCTTAAAAGATGGAGAGGCGCAGCACCCATAGCACAACGGTTATGGCACCAGCCACATACACTGAAGCTGGCAGGTTCACACCTGGCCCAGGCCAGCTAAACAACAAGGACAACTGCAACAAAAATAGCCAGGCATTGTGGCAGGTGCCTGTAGTCCCAAGTAAGACTGGGAGGCTGAGGCAAGAGAGGTTCTTAAGCCCAAGAGTTCCAGGTTGCTGTGAGCTGTGACTCCCATGGCATTCTACCGAGGGTGACATAGTGACACTCTGTCTCAAAAAAAAAAAAAAAAAAAAAAAGATGGAGAACAAATGGTAAATTCATGAATTGAAATGCCTGATTTTTGACTATTAGAAAAAGAAATTTTACACAACTTCCATTAGGTAGCAAGAACTCAGTCATTATTTGAGTGTTAACATCTAGAATCAAGTTAATAGTTTAATTGCAGATATCAAATGTCATGCTTAATAACAGAAGTCTAACCATACCACTGATTCAGACTTGGTTACTTATTTTTCTTACAGTAAATACTGGTCAGAATTAATAGGTATCTATGTATTTCCATATAACTTTACAGTTTCTTTATACTGATGTATCTTCTTAAATTCACCATAATAGATTGTGATATTCCATTCAAAATTTTAGAATTTTAAATAATTATTTTGGTTGTCAAATACTACAATCTTTGAGATAGTGTACTAAAATTTTTTTCTTAAAGAAAATTGTATTTGGGGTTATAAGAGCCCAGCCTTTTACTTCCTCCATGTGGCAAGTTGCATTTTTTTTTAAATACAAAAGAATATTCTTTCAATTGTCCCTTTTTCTGACTTATAAAGGAATTCTCTTAAGGAGAGAACTCTAACTTCAGTAAAGCAAATTTCTTTATAAAAGCTGACAGGGCAAGAAAGATTTTCTACATGCAGGTGAAATAGAAATTTCTCGAAAATGATGCTTACATTCTTGTCTTATTGGGCGTCCTTTATCTCAGTTTTCTGTAAAATGGGACATCAAGAAGCAAATGTCAAAGTCCAAGTATTGTGCCACTTACCCATGCAGTCTGGACCCCAGTGGCCTGGGCAACACTGAGGCTGGAGATAATCCTTCCTGCAAATATGGCGGCATCCAGGGAGAGACAGAGAATATGTCCTCAGCTCAAAGCTGTACCTTGGGAGGTAAAGAGAGGATATTAACACCTGATAAAGCAATGCTGTTAACTCTAGGTGATGGGATGATCCCAGACTTTCATTTTGGTGTTTATTCTTACCTGTCATTAAAAATTATAGATTGGAACACACTTGGCTTTCTAGGTAGACTAAAACTTAATTATGAATTGCATTTAATTGTAAGAAACGAATGGGAAAAATCAGAGAACAATGAAAATAGGGAGGAAATATCTAGAGTAATAACAGAAGTGAGTTAGTAGATGAAATAAATGATACTAGGTCCTGGGGCCAATCTATGTGTAGGCCTTAAACTTGTCAGTGAGTGAGTGTCCTAGTGGGCAGTGCAAGAAGGGAAAGGTCACGAGTTACATGGTGCAGGGATCTGCGGATTTAAAGCAATCCTGTTACTCCGAATTAAGATATTTACTGCAAGTACCATAGAAAGAGAAATTTCTGTGGCAGAGGCAGTGTAATGTAGCCAGCAATATTCACCACCGTATCCTAGGAGACGTGATGATGACTTCCACAGAACAGTTTCTAGGACCAGCTGAGGAACAGTTCTGGAATAGCATTCTATGGAGGCTAAACCCTATTGTCTATTTCCAGGGATCTCTGCAGGCATGGCTTATTCCAGGATTAAACTTTAGGATCTAGAGAAAATTCTCTGTGAATATTGTTATTTTTGGCTGGGCTGATAAGAATAGCATGATGGTGAGTTTGAGGTTGTCCTCTCAAAGTAGTCCCTGAGATGTGTGTAGCTGATTAACAGCAGAGCCATGTGCTTTATGGACATTCAAAGTGGGAATTGAATTGAGTTTTTTCTTTTTTTGTTTTTGAGAATACTGGCATTGACATCTCTTCACAAAGGCGGGCTGAGGGAGAACCCAAGGGCAGAACCAAACATCCTTTCAAGAACTAATTTTTGAAGACAAACATGTGGCCAAGAGGTATACATAAAGGTGCTCAACATCATTAATCATCAGCAAGAGGCCAATCAAAGCCACAAGGGGATATCACCTCCTGCTTATTAGGATGACTGTCAGAAAGCAAATAAACACAAGAGCATGTCAGCAAGGATGCAGAGAAAGGGAAGTCCCTATACACCATTGATGAGAGTGTAAATTGGCGTAGTCACTATGGAAAATGGTATGGAGAGTCTTCCAATAATTAAAAATAAGACTACTTCTGGATATGTATCCAAGAATATTGGAATCAGAATCTCAAATAGATATCTGTGCTCCACATTCATTGCAGAATTGTTCACAATAGCCAAGACCCGAAAACATCCATGGATGGGTGAATGGCTAAAGAACACATGGTCTGTACATACACTGCAGTATTACTCCACCTTTGCAGAGAAGGAAATCTTGCAATTTGTGACAATATCGATGAACCCGGAGGCTTTTATGATCAGAGAAATAAGCTGGACACAGAAGGACATGGTTCTGTTTATATAAGGAATTTAAATTGTCTAACTTATTGCAGCAGAGAGTGAAATGGTGAGTGTCAATGGTTGGAAGGATGGGAAGTTGGAAAGTATTGGTCAAAGGGTACAATGTTTTGCTTATATGAAATGAAAATATGTTGGAGATTTATGAACTAGCACAGTGCATGCAGTAAACAATAATGTAATACATGTTTAAAAATATATGCTTAACAACGTATGATTAAAAAATCTTAGCGATTTATGACATAGCATAGTGTATGCAGTAAATAATAATGTAATGTGTTCTTAAAAATTAGGAGGCTGGATTTTATGTTAAGTGTTATTTTTTAAAAAAGACTTTTTTTTTTTTTTTTAAACAAACAGGGTCTTGCTTCAGACTGGAGTGCAGTGGCATTATCATGGCTCACTGCAGCTCTGAACTCCTGGCTCAAGCAATCTTCCTACCTCAGACTCCTGAGTAGCTGGGACTACAGGCATGCATCCCCATGCCTGCCTAATTTTTAAGTAATTATATATATATATTTGCAGTTTTTGGCCAGGGCTGGGTTCGAACCTGCCACCTCCAGCATATGGGGCTGATGCCCTACTCCTTTGAGCCATAGGCGCCTCCCAGTAATTATATATTTTTTGTAGATACTGCCAAGTTGCCCAGGCTGGTCTTGAACTCCTGGCCACAAACTATCCTCCCACTTCGGCCTTCCAAGGTGTTGGAATTATGGGAATGAACCATTGCACCTGGCCCAGTGGTCTTATCACACACAGAAGGGGGAAACTTTTGAAGGTGATGGGCATGTTTATGGTGCTGGTTGTGAGGATCATGGCTGTATACTTATCTCCAAACTCATCAAGTTGTATACATTAAATATATATAGCTTTTTGCATGCCAATCATACCTCAATAGAGTGGTTAAAAAAAACAAACCAAAAAACAAAACAAAAACCAAAGAGCCAAACATGAGTTTGTCCAAGCATAGATAAATAACAAGTCAGTCTTCAGTTCTAAAAGGAGAGCATTGACGCAAAAATTTTATCCTCTGTGTTTGTGAGAGTGTGTTGGCTGTAGATGGGATGTAACCAAGTGCCTACTTGGCCTTGAACAAAAAAGTAGCCAGTACAAAAATGTTCTCAGTAAAGTGTACATGTAATTTTAACGTTGAATCCTAAATCATTCTGATATTATTCTAATACAAATTGAAATGCGTTGCAAATATGTGCCTACCTTGCTAATTGAATGTTAACTACTGCATGTTTACTAATTTCAGGCCAGCTAATGCTGGGGAACTTTTACAAAAAATGATGAGTTTGGTTTTAGAATATAGTGTGCCTGCATTAAGCATGTGAATTGAAAATATTGTGATAGAACAATGTTAAGGTTTCATTTCATTTCAAAATAAAAAATAATACTAATCCTTCAGCCCTGAATTAAAAACAAACTCATTGAGTGCTAATTTCTAAATTAGTAGGCTGAGTAAATACAAAATTATATTTGCAGTTGAAACTCATGGTTGCTTCCATTAGCTGATGAGCGGGACTGTTTATCCTCCTTTGCCAGGATTAGCCTTGAATTTTGACTTGTGAGTTTTGAGTCCTAAGAGGTCTTTAAGAATAGGAAGTTACATAAAATTCAATCACACTGTAATTCATTTTTCCTCCTTCTTTGGGTTCTGATTACTGTTAGGATCCATTTCTATTCATAGTGAAATGACTACCAGCACCTAAAACTTAACACTTTGAAGAACCTCTTTCAATGAAACAAAACTCAGATTTTCAAAGTAAAGATGGACAATATAAAGGGAGAATGTTTATGTGTAAGGCAAGATAGTCAATTTTGTATTAAAATGTGAATCAATAACATTTCATGCGTTTAGAATCAAGTTCATAAATTTTGCGTTACGTAAGTTTGGCCTGACTGGTGTCTTAGAACAAGAGGAAAGCCGTGGAAATGCTTTTCAGTTTTTAAGACAGGGAGTTTCAATTTAGATTCACAGTTCCTTGAATTTTAAGACTGGAGCACATTTATTTTCTCATGAGTACCTGCAATCTCGAACCCCTATAGAGCCATTGGTAATCTTGGTGTAACCATCTGGGCACTTGACTTTAAAGTTGAACGAGCAGGATTGGCACTGGGTCCTAATTGTTAGACGAGCCTTCTTATCACATCTTTTTGCCTGTGCAAACATAAAAAAAAACCCATCAATTTCCATCATCAGAGTCTTGCAAAATGCCTAGCTAGGCCAATCTTCTCCCCTGGCTTCCACTTAATGGAATGTCTGGGATGGCAATGAGGTCGATTGCTCATGACCTTGCTACTTTCAACCTCATCTGGACAGAGCATTGGGATCAACAAGCAATGTCTGCAAGACTGTGGGTTGGGGAAGGGGAACTGTTTGTACTATGCATTTGCTATCCCTGATCTGGGGTTTAGAGTCCAGCAAGGTAAGGTAATATTATTCCACACGTATATCCAAATAGGATACCTGAATTATCTTGCAAAATATACTTTCCAATGGGAAAATTGATGAAACAGATTATTTAAGGTTAATTGATCACAGATTCGTAGGTCTTAAGGTTATTTTTTCATTGATTTTTTTCATACGATTCCACTACGTATCTGCTCTGAGGCCAACATTCTGACAAATGCTGTGGGGATTCAGCTCCTGGAGCAAAGGTTTTCGTAATCTTTTGCTTACAATGCAATAAGAAAGTGGGCTCCAGGAGAGCAGAGGTCTTTTTCTGTTTTGTGCCTTGCTGTACCCTAAGCCCCCAGAATAGCGTCTGACACACTGTAGTACTCAGCGAATGCATGTGGATTAAATAAATTGGGGGAAATCAGGACAGACACCCTGGAAATAGTTTGGCAACATAAAGTGGCCAAGAATTAACTGCTGAAAGAACAAAGCAGATTAAATTTGGAATTCCTGTTTTTAGGAAATCCTCTGGGAGGCTGACCTTTTCTCAAGTTTCCTTAACCTCCCCCATCAAATTTAGGATGAAGCAGCCTTGTCTGATGAAGAGAGACTGTCCTGGGGGTCCTAAACGTGGAGCCAAGCTCTGCATCTTGTTAAGTGTGCAATCTTGAGTGAATGCTTTACCCTGTAAAGGGAAGATATTCACAACTCTCAAGGTCATTGAGAACTTTTAGTGACACAGCAGGTGCACATTTCCTGGCACAGTATCTGGGGTACCATTGGTGGTAGCTGCTCCTTTCTGTAACTCTTCCCCACCCCTCTTGTCTGCTTTGCATGTTGCCTCGCCTGACTGGCAGATTCTCTCCCCTCCCCTGGGTGACCCACACCGTACCCTACAGGGCCCTGTTTAAGATCACCTCTTCCATATAACCATGTTCGCCTCTCATCCCTTTCTGAACTTCTACTTCTCCACTTCCTGTGGCTGACTCAGTGGAGCACATTTTGTTGGTCTTTGCTGTCCACATAAAAACCCCTAGATGGGGAAGATTGTGTCTCCTGCTTCTGTGTTATCTCACAGCTCATTCTATGGGCCCAGCGCTAGGTTATGTGAGTAGAAATGTCACCTCTTCCAAGTTCACTGAAATATATAACATCTGCACGAGAAACTTTACATGTACAGGACAATTCAGGGTTATGCATGCTTCCGAAGGGATGATCTTACTTGATTTTCACCACTCTGAAGATAAATAGGACAGCCATCACCCTTCTCATTTTAGTGGGGAGAAAATGCAGGTGAGAGAAGTTGCAGTGACTTGCCCAAGGTCACTGTGTAAGTTACTGGTCTTGCTATTCCTTGATTAGTTTTTTTTCTTCCCTGAATTAAGAAAAATGAAAGCTCTACTTTTACCAGTAGCTTTCATTTGGTTATTTTTATAAACCAAAATAGCCCTGGAATGTTCTTTAGGGTCTCATAACAAAAGCCACAGTTAGATACAGTTTGAGTTAACTTTCTCTCACTGTCATGTCACCCATACATTGTTTTTTATCAGCAGACTTTCCTTTTTTTCTTTTAGACAGTCTTACTCTATTGCCCCAGGCTAGAGTACAGTGGCCTCAGCCTAGCTCACAACAACCTCAAACTGATGGGTTCAAGTGATCCTTTTGCCTCAGACTCCCGAGTAGCTGGGATGATAGGTGCCCACTACAAAGCTGGGCTAATTATATATATATTTTTTAGAGACAGGATTTCGCTCTTACTTAGGCTGATCTTGAACTCCTGAGCTCAAGGGATCCACCTGTCTCAGCCTTCCAGAGGGCTAGGATTGCAGGTATGAGCCGTAGTGCCTGGCCAAGGCAGCCTTTTCCTTACATTGGAGTTTCCTGTTTGGATGAGTGTTTGGGGGTTACATTACTTTGTCTTTTCTTTCTTAGCAGGCCAGATTTAAAACTCTCTTCTTCAGAAATCTCTTGACTTTCAATTTGCCCTTTTCAAATGGGAAGACTCATTCTATGTCTTTCTAGTATTTGCAGAGTTATCCCCTCTGAAAAGTAAATTCAACTTTGAGCACGGGTCAAGACCTGATTTTCCACTAATGTGAGCACTGGCTGATGACAAAGATGGTGATGATGGTGATACTGCCATTTGTGGAGTATTGTCAGGGAGAAACTGAAGCTTGGAGAGATCAAATAACCTGCTCAGAGTCATACAGCTAGTAAGCTGTGGAGCACCGTGATTGA
Source organism: Arctocebus calabarensis (assembly GCA_963573935.1). NCBI lineage: Eukaryota > Metazoa > Chordata > Mammalia > Primates > Lorisidae > Arctocebus > Arctocebus calabarensis. The sequence continues at coordinate 17,383 of CAUYON010118876.1, forward strand.
TCCTCAGAAATTTTGTTAAACAGAGAAGTGAAAGCCACATTTTGAATTCATCCCTACCTAACTTCGGAGCTGGAATGTTTCACCACGAGGCCATCTTTTCATGTTGCCATGAAAGCGTTATCGGAGTACAGCCAATTGGAGCACAATTGGTGTTGATAAAAACTTGCCTAGCACAGGTGCAGAATCATCTTTAAGATCAGACATCATATATTGTGAAATACATTTTACAATACAAATAACCCCCTCCCCCAGATTAGTGATGACTGGCGTTGCTCTGTGATAATAACGTGCATGAATTTGCTTGAGAGTTCAATGTGCTTGTGTATTTCACAAAGGCTACTGAGAAGACTGCCTTACTTTCACTACAACTCCATGGAAGGCAGGAAGGATGAATTCTGTAAATATTCCTGATACTTGTATTTTTTAGTGATATATCATCCATCCTGGGATTTCCTAGGTCCGTGTGTCCCCAAACATAATTATTTTCTCTAGCCAGAAAGATGGAATGGTAGATATTCACCATAATGAGACTGTTAAACAAAAACCAGGATATTGGCTCGGTGCTTATAGCTCAGTGGCTAGGGCGCCAGCCACATATACCACAGGTGGTGGGTTCAAACCCGGCCCCAGCCTGCCAAAAAGCAATGACAAGTACAACAAGGAAATTGCAGGGCGTTGTGGCAGGCACCACTAGTTCCAGCTACTTGGGAAGCTGAGGCAAGAGAATTGCTTAAAGCCCGAGAGTTTGAGGTTGCTGTGAGCCGTGAAGCCACAGCACTCTACTGAGGGCGACATAGTGAGACTCGGTCTCAACACCAAAAACCAAAAACCAAAAAACCAGGATACCAAAATCTGTAATGGAAAGAGGAATGTTAGCCCTAAAATTAGAAATTCCAACAATGGCATTTTAGTACAGGAATAGAAGAACTGGGCTAGCACACCTTCAGAAAGATGGGGGATCACCATTAGAATCTGAGTCTCCACAAACTTTCTTTTTATCTTATAAAGGCCAGATAGTTCCCTTTACCTATGAAAGCAAAAAGCTTGTGAGTACATCATGAAAAGTAACACATTAAAACAACAACAACAAAGTTCTTACCTGCCCTGTGGTTTCAGCTGGGGAGCAGAAATTTCGTACAACCAATGCGAGGAAAAAGATTAAGAAATGTCGTAGCATGACGAGGCAATGTCTGCTCCTCTGGGCCACACACCTGTCAGGATGATTCAGCTATTTTCACTTAGTTTGATGAAGCCCCAGCGAATTCTTCCTCATTTCAGTGTTGACTTTTAAATCTTTTCCTTTCCTTTTCCTGGATTGAACCAGAAGAAAGGTGTAACCTGCCTTTAGACCTAGTCCAATCCAGGGTTCTTGGTGACATTGGCCCCTCTAACTAGTATATATGTCCTGGCCGAATGACAGGATATCCTGGAGAGGCTCAGGGGGAGGCTCGGCCTGGAATTTCTGTGCCTGTGAAAATCCCAGAACAGTTCCTGCCTCCCTCCTGCTTCTCCCCAGCCTGTGGCGGGCAGTCCTGCCAAGGATTTCACGAGCACACCATGGAACACCAAATGCAAAGGTCTAGGCTTGCTGTTGAGCTGCGTTGGTGGGGGTGCCCTCGATCAACACAGGACCAGGCCTGGAGGGATGCTGAGGAAGTCTGGGTCCCTGCCTTGGAGGAGGGTGTAGCTTTACCCTGGGGAGCCTGCAAACTCTACTGCAAAGAGGTGTCTCCCTGCTGAGGCCAACACTAGTGTTTTTGACTCTTCTCTTCCATGTTACTCCGGTAATAAGTAACTGAGACCATAGTTCTAATCTTTCCTAATGCCACCTCTTCAGGGAAGCCCTCCTGTCTTCCTCTTGCATGAGTTACCCTGCAGACTCTCCTAGAATTTTGCACATAGTGCCGTGAATGCCCAATCTTCTCTATCACAATTCACCTGTCTCCCATGCCCAGTTATAAATTCCTGGAGGGCAGGGGCCCTTCATCTTTTCTGTACCCCCTTGAAGTCTAACTCAGAGACTTGAATAATATTAGCCAACATTGGTGGGCATTTAGGTTGTTTCCTCAATTTGGCAATTGTAAATTGAGCTGCAATAAACAGTCTAGAGCAAATGTCCTGATGATAGAAGGTTTTTTTCTTCTGGGTAGATGCCCAGTAATGGAATTGCAGGATCAAATGGGAGGTCTAATTTGAGTTCTTTGAGGATTCTCCATACTTCTTTCCAAAAGGGTTATATTAGTTTGCAGTCCCACCAGCAGTGTAAAAGTGTTCCCTTCTCTCCACATCCACGCCAGCATCTGCAGCTTTGAGTCTTTGTGATGTGAGCCTTTCTCACTGGGGTTAGGTGATATCTCAGGGTGGTTTTGATTTGCATTTCTCTGATAATTAGGGATGATGAGCATTTTTTCATATGATTGTTAGCTGTTTATCTTCTTTAGAGAACGTTCCATTCATCTCACTTATCCAGTGATATAAGGGATCGTTGGCTTTTTTTATTGTTGTTTGATTTGAGTTCTCTATCGATTCTAGTTATCTAGCTTTCGTCCAATTCATAATATGCAAATATCCTTTCCCATTCTTATGGTTGTCTATTTGCTTTGGTTGTTGTCACCTTAGCTGTACAGAAGCTTTTCAGTTTAATTAAGTCTCATTTGTTTATTTTTGTAGTTGTTGTAATTGCCACTGGAGTCTTTGTCATAAAATCTTTCTCCAGGTCTATATCTTCAAGTGTTTTCCCCACACTTTCTTCAATCCAGGAATAGATTAACAAGCTGTGGTATATGTATACCATGGAATAATATACAGCCTCTAGAAGGATGGTGACTATACATCTTTTGTATTAATTTGGATGGAGTTAAATACATTCTTCTTAATAAAGCATCACAAGAATGGAGAAGCAAGAATCCAATGTACTCAATTTGGATATGAGGACAATTGATGCTAGTACATGGTGGGGGAGGGGAGTGGAGGAGGGGAGAAAGGAAAGGAGGGAGGGGGCCACGGTGTGTGACACACCTCTTGGGGGCAGGACACTATTCATAGAGGGACTTCACCAGCAAACACAAGCAGTGTAACCTGGCTCATTGTACCCTCAATGATTCCCCAGCAATAAAAGAAAAATAATAATATTAGCCAACAATTTTAGAAAACTTAATACATGTCAGTCACTATTCCAGACCTTTCCATGGACTTACTTGTTTAATTCTCATAACATTTGGCCAAACAGGATTAGTCTCTTCATTTTACAGATAAGGAAACTGAGGCAGAGAGGTTCGGCTCACATCCCACAGCTTTAGCTGGTGGTGAACCCAATATTCCTACTTCGTGGCTCCACAGCCAGCGCTGCCAACCACTCCCCTCCACTGCTCCAAATGATACAGATTTACTGAATGCATAAACGGTAGGCGGTGTTCCAGGACTGCTGAAAACCATGACGGGAAAGTGACAGACCCAACCCTGGGCAGGACTAAGTCTGAGCACATCAACAGAAAAGGGCTCATCTCATGACCCTGAAGTGACTGGGAGGCTTGTGCAGTACAGATGCTAGTTTTGGTTAACCAGTCCTCTGTCTCTGTCTCTCTGTCCCTCTGTTCCTCTCGCTCTCTGAACTTTTGAAACATTATTTTTTTATAGTTTTAAAAAATATATATATTTTTGAGACAGTCTCACTTTGTTGCCCCTGGTGGAGTGCTGTGGTGTCACAGCTCACAGCAACCTCAGACCTTTGGGTTCAAACGACTCTCTTGCCTCAGCCTCCCGAGTAAGATGGGACTACAGGTGCCCACCACAATACCTGGCTATTTTTAGAGGGGGGGGGGAATCTCACTCTTGCTCAGGCTGGTCTTGAACCTTTTAGCTGAAGCAATCTACCCACCTCAGCCTCCCAGAGTGCTGGGATGACAGGTGTGAGTCACCATGACCAGGCGTTGTGGCAGGTTCCTGTAGTCGCAGCTACTCAGGAGGCTGAGACAAGAGAATTGCTCAAGTCCAAGACTCTGAGTTTGCTGTGAGCTGTCAGGCTACAGCACTTTACCAAGGGCGACTAAGTGAGAGTCTGTCTCAAATAAATAAATAAAAATACAACTTTTTATTGAAGTATAACCACATACAGAAAAGTTGCATATTATAGTGCATTGCAATTCCACAAACTGATAGGACACACCCGTCGTAGTGAGCAATGAAGACATTGCCAGCACTCCAGGAACTCGCCCTACGCCCTCTTCTAAATACTATCTCCCTGCAAGGGTAAGCGCCATCCTGACTTCTATCAAGATAGGTTAGTTTTCCTTGCTTTTATTTTATTTCATCTTTTTCCTTTTTGTGTGTGTTTGGGATTCATTGAGGGTTCAAAGTGAAAGAATATTATATTGACCAGTGGTCTAGGAAACTTTTCCAACACAGAGGTCAGCTGAGAGGTCTAAATGGACAGAAATCAGACAACGAAGTCTTTATTATCCCCTGATTGCACATTAGAACCCCCGGGGAGCTTAAAAAAATTCCCAATGCTTAACTCCACTCCAGAACAGTCAATGAAATCAGAACTCCTGGGAGCGGAGCTTGGGAGTAATTTTCAAAGATTCCTTGGTGACATTGCTGGCATCAAACTGCTACTTGAGGAGAAACTAATTATTGTGCAAAACCAGTGAGATTTTGAAGTTTATCCATGATAGCAGCAATGCCACAGTTTTTTCATTCTTTTCTTTCTGACGGACATAGATAAATATCTGGTGCTTGGAATGGGCTAGATTCTAGATGAAATAATAAAATGAACCCATAGTAGCACTTCCTAAACAGTGAGCATCTCATTAAACTTTATTTAGTGCCGGGAGATTCTGTAGGAATAATTCTCTTATCGGACAATTTGGGAAATCTTATCTCTGATCTCCCTTTCTCATGGAATGACCATGCTCATTAGTCCATGAAAGGTTCTGACAAGTCCTGCAGGAAAACAACATAACAAAATAAAACCTAACCACTTTAACCTTTTGCTTAAGACAGTATTTCCCAAACTTTTGAGACCAAAGGATGCTTTCTCTTTTTGCAAATTCATTTGGCAAGTCCCAGATCTTGTGTTCTAGCATTCTCTCCTGGGGAGACACTGCCTTATCTTTCGCAGGTAGACCATTTTAGTTTTAAATTGCCAGAAAGTAGAAGGTAGCCTTTAGTGGCTACTGTCTAGGATTTATGTGTAGGATTTATTAATTAGTTTCATTAAACCCCCCCGTAACTCACACTACATTTTTCAGAAATTTTCTGAATAGTTGTGTTAATTAATTAGATTTCTGTTAGGCTGTTTTGGTTGCTATGAACAAAGATTCTTCAAGTTATTTCAAATCCTTGCCTCCCCAGCAAATGACAGATAAAAAGCTTACAGGGATGCTTAGCATGTAGCAGGTGCTCGGAAGATGCAAACGTAATAGACAGCAGCTCTACGCATCTCTACCCTTAGCCAGTTGAAGGTCCAAAGTGGGTCTGGATTTTCCCTGTCTTGGATCGTCACAGTTCTGCAGATCTGTGTGTCTCTTCCTGAGCAAAATGTCACTTTCTGTGCTGTAGTTCGTATTTCTTTTTTCAGATTGTTGCAATCCCTGTCTGTACTCGTTCAGAGTGGTTTTTCATCAGCAATATTTCACTGGCCGTTTCCCCCAGCTCGTGTGCCCTGTGTGCTGTGGACAGTCACTCAGGAGCTGGGCATTGCTTTCCAGTTTCCAGGGCTGCTGTTTGCTCTTATTGCTTGCAAGTTCACTGCTTCCTCGTGTCTCCCCAGGTTGGTAATCACCTCCCTTCCCCTTCCCCTGTGGTCTTTCCTCAGCTGTGGCAATGGGAGAGTTTATAGCTTCTTTTTGGGAGAGAGAAGTAAGTCCTGATAGGAATCCCAAGAGATTTTTCTCATATTGGAAAAGGAAAACAAAAAGTGGTGGGGGGAGGGTTGAAAACTTTTGGGGTAACATGGGGGGAATCCTCTATGGCTATAGGATTTTGGGCTGTTAGTATGTAATTGTCCCTTTCTCTATGTCATGCTTGTTGCTAAAATTTTTGAAATTTTAGTTCTTGTCCACGTTAAGTAATAAAACATTTCGTATGTGCTTTGCAGTTTTTGGCCAGGGCTGGGTTTGAACCCACTACCTTTGGCATATGGGGCCAATGCCCTACTCCTTTGAGATCACAGGCACCGCCCCTTTGTACGTACTTTGAAAGGGGACTCATCATTTTATCATCACCATCACCATCACCACCACCAGCATCATAGTAAACTCACGTATAACTGTCATCATGTTCTGGGCACGCTTCTAACCTTTAGTTCATTTAATATTTTACATAGACTTAACCAAGTCTTCTTGTTGATTTTACCAAGGTAAGTATGTATTTAAATTGAAATTACTGAATTTAACTCACTGAATCATCACCCTAAGCCTAATGCGTAGGTATTGCTGTACATTAGTCCCATTTTACAGATGAGAAGACTGAGGCAGAAAGAGGACGAGAAACTTGTCCAAGGTCACAAAGCCAGTACGTGATGGGCGGGGATCTGAATCCAGGCGGTGCGATTCACCAAGGCATCCACTTGCCTTGCTGTGGTCCTCCATGAATCTTGAACAAGGTCTTCTTGGACCTTGTGAGGTGGCCGTTAGCCTTAGAGTTCATTCTCATGGAGTAGAATAATCCTTAACTGTCCACCTGGGTATCAACTGCATCTTTTGGCTTGCGGGGGGGAAAAACAGAGAAATTGGGAATCTAAGGTTAATTTTTCTGGTTACAATTTATTTTTTGTACTTTCAGCTGCTTTGGCTAAACATAAGAAGAAAAAGATCTCGTAATGGCAGCAAGGCATTGATCTTTCTTGAACATCTATCTAGAACAATGAAGAAGTTGCTTTGCATAGTTTCAACAGATCCAAGAGCTTTCAGAGTTTTTCCAAAAGGAAGTGGTGCTTTGGGAAGTGACAATGTTAGAAGAGATAAGGAGAGTCAGTCACTGAACACTTGCAGTAGGAGAACTCAATGGGAGCTGTTTTTATATGCTGCAATGAACTCCCCCACAACTGATGTGGTCCCTGATAAAATTTAGATTTAGGCCAAGTTCGAGCAAATAGAACTAACAAAGCCTGCTTTCAAAATCTCATTTCACGATTCCTAATAGTTTAGAAAATAGCATCCCAGGAGGAGAGAGGGATTTTTCTGCCCTGGCTTGTGAATTTCTCCCTGAGTAGGCATTTTCAGCGGAATCCAACTTTATTATACAAATAGCTTGGTGTTCAATTCAGCTGGACGGTTCTTTTTGTCTACTCATTGGGCAGAATTCTTGGCACCTGAAACATCTTGGCCAGTGTGCAGAATATTTTTCTTCTTTCCTTCATTTCTTATTGTGATATCAAAATAACCCAACAGCTATTTATATTCCAAATACAGAAATTGTTAAACATGAATTCACATTCTTCTTCTTTTTAAAGTATCTTTTTGTACTGTTTTTTTATAAGCAATATTACATGACTCTCCTCCCCCCTCTTTTTTTTTTCCCTTTCTCTCTTCCCTGGTTTGGGTGAGAATATCTTATATATTTTTTTTCTATTTTTTGGATCAAAGGACTTAAGCTAAACGGAAAGCAGTCTGCTTTTTTTTTTTTCAAATCATGTTTTGAAATAACACCTGTTTGAAAAAATCTTCAAATGAAGATCTCAGTAGGACGCCTTTGGCCTGATTTACATAGGTAGCTGTGTTAAACACCTTTACTTTGATAGTGTAGGTATTTCGGTTATGTCAAAGATGGTCTTTTTTTTCTTGGTTGTTATCACACCGTACATTTTATTTATCCTGTTATTTACTCGACAAATATTTATGGAATGCCAGATATTCTGCTGGGTTCTGAAAATTGGAGGTAGAGAAGCCATATTTCTTTGTGCATTAGAGCTGCCGGCATACTTTTGTGCATACTATCTCGCTTAAATACGATGACAACATGTGAAATTCACTGGGAAATGAGTATTTTATCTTGGTGTAGCAGATGTCAAACTTGACGCAGAAAGGAATCAAATGGCTTGTTCAGGGTCAATGAGTCAGTACGTGGTTGAACTAGTAACACGTGCCGGTTAATCTTACTCTAGTCATATGCCATGCCAGTTACGGGGACTACCTTTCTGCTAACTGGTTCCTACACTAACAAATGATTACCTGTGGTTCATTGAATTCAGTCATTAAAAGGCTTGCCTGAGTTGGGTGCTCTTTGTTGTCACATTATACACGGCCAAGGCCACAGAAGTTCTGAAAAGTGAATATAAAGACTGCAGTTGATATTCACAGAACCGCAGGCATACTTGGACCGGAACAGAAAGTGTTGGGTCACCAGTTCTCAATGGTTCATTCCATGGGCAAATTGAAACACTCAAGGCTGATCTACGTGAAAGAACTTAGCTGTGCTCTAGAGGCTGGTCTGACAGCAGCTATTCAGAGCACTCAGTGAGCTCACACCTGCCAGGCACGTCTTTTTGGCTTAGTGACTTGTCAAGGTCTGGAATGCTTCCCCCCTAATGAGCCTTCCTATCCTTCAAGCCCTTGTTCAAGTCCACCCTCTCAATGGGACCATCCAGACTGCTCTACTGAAAACTTCAACGTGCATCCTTACCTCCCTCCACCCCCAAGGCTCCAGCTCCCCACATCTTGATCTTTTTTACTCCCTTTGGAACAAATGGCTTTCTAAGTCACTCTATAATTAGCTTGTTTATCGTGTTTATTGTTTGTTGTCTGTCTCCCTAATTAGAACTTGTGCTCTTTAAGGGCAGGGATCTTCGTTGGCTTATTAACTGATATGTCTGAGATCCCAGCTGGAGACACAGTAGGCGCTCACCACAAATGATCGAAAAGAATGACTCAGTTGTGGAAGGGAATATTTCCTAGCTGCACAGATAAACAGATTAGGCCATTCAGGTAAAATAGTAATACTGCCATCCTCAAAAAGCAGTTATTAAAACGTATTTCTCAGGCCAGGCACAGAGACTCATGCCTCTAAGCCTAGCACTCTGGGAGGTCGAGATGGGAAGATCTCTTGAGCTCAGGAGTTTGAGACCAACCTGAGCAAGATCGAGATCCCATCTCTACTAAAAATAGAAAAATTAGGCAGGGATGGTGGTAGGTGCCTGTAGTTAGAGCTATTTGGGAGGCTGAGGCAAGGGGATCACTTGGACCTGGGAGTTTGAGGTTGCTATGAGCTAGGCTGACACCAGGGTACTCTAGCCACAATAGAGCAAGACTCTCTCTCTCAAAAAATCATTTCTTTCTGCCCATGATGCCACTCAGCTTTGCTATAGCAGCCTCTTTAAAATGCAACATTCTAAAAATCTCCTGGTTTCTTGGTGAATTTTTTTAACATCTTATTTTATTATATTATTTAATATCTGGGAAATAAAACTCTTATAACTTGTGTTAAACACTTTTCTATTTTTTTTGTGTTTGTGCAATTAATGGAATAAAGCAATAGCTTTATTGGGTGCAGGTGGGGTAAGATTTCCAACCAGGAAGAAATCCACCCTTTCTATTTCTTACTAACCCAATTTTTTTCATCTACAAAGTCCCTCTTGCCTTACATATAAGGTAGGTGTCGGTTCAAAAAAGATGATTGGTTCAATCCACACAACGGGTCCGGCTCCAGTTCTGCCCTGAACTACTGACTCCAGCTTTAAGCAAATTCCTTAGCCCCAATTATAAAATAAGGGGGGCAGATGATACAATGTTCATTCTGCCCTTCCACATTTACAGGATTATAAAATATCCTTTTCATCCTTTTAATGCGAAGGGGTCCCCTTCACATTGCTCTGAGACTTGAGCACATCCTTGAGGAATTATATCTATAATTTTCTCTCCCAAGTAACCAGAAATTGCTTCAATTCTTTGAACTTGTTTTTCAGTGGAAACATTGATACATTTTAGGGTGCTGAGGTGGAAAGGGCAGTGGGGATATATTGTAAGCTAAGATTTATTGCCATGATGGTATTTTGGCCAAATTAGTTCATTAGGTCGGAGATGCCCATATCAGGTTGAACAACATGAAATAGTCACTCTTTGGGGTCAAAAAGGGATGAATAATGGCCAGGTCATGTGGTTCAACCAAATATATACCTGTTTAGCACTATATATGATTAGAAAATATTCTAAACTTTTTTTTTAATATTTTAATTTGTTTTTTTTTGAGACAGAGCCTCAAGCTGTCACCCTGGATAGAGTGCTGTGGCATCACAGCTCACAGCAACCTCCAATTCCTGGGCTCAAGCGAGTCTCTTGCCTCCGCCTCCCAAGTAGCTGGGACTACAGGTGGCCGCCAAAATGCCCGGCCATTTTTTGGTTGCAGCCGTCATTGTTGTTTGGCGGGCCCAGGCTGGATTCGAACCCACCAGCTCAGGCGTATGTGGCTGGCGCCTTAGCCTGTTGAGCCACAGGAGCCCAGTCACTTTTTTTTTTTTTGAGGCAGTGTCTCACTCTGGCATTCTGGCCAGATGGCAGATCATAGCCTACTCTGTTGCTCTTGGGGTAGAATGCTGTGGCATCATAGCTCACAGCAACCTCAACCCCCTAGGCTCAAGCTAACCTCCTGCCTCAGCTTCCCGAGTAGCTGGGACTACAGATGCATGCTACTATGCCTGGCTAATTTTTATTATTTTTATTTTTTTGTAGAGACAGGGTTTTGCTATGTTGCCCAGGCTAGCCTTGAACTCCTAGCCTCAAGTGATCCTCCTCCCACCTCGGCCTCTCAAAGTGCTGGGATTACAGGTGGGAGCCACTTCATCCAGCCCTAAACTTTTAATATTCACAGAGTGATACCCTTTTAGTTCACAGGCATTTCTCAGGGACTGCAGTTTTAGGGGGGTGATTATTGTGAGAGTCAGATACTAGGGCTCAAGAGAGTGACAGTTCAGGTTGAAATGCTTATGTCTCTAGGTAGGATGTACATCGGGCCCTGGTGCCACCTCTCTGCAATGCTCCCTATCCTGCAGAGAGGCCTGAATGAGCCAATGAATAAATGTCCATGCCTTTACCTGCCCCAGCTCCCTGTCTGGTTCCTCTGGCTCACGCTTCCAGAGGATAGACGCCTGCCCTCGGTTGTCATTAGGAACTGACAGGGCGGGAGGGTTTCCTGCACACTCATCAGATCCTGCCCCGTCTGGAGTCAGCTTTCCAAGCAGGGGATGTGCCCAAACACGTGTATCCCAGCCCTTGTGGCCTTTTCCTTTTCCTTTGTCAGATTAAATCTTTCCACACAGCAAACTTTCTTTTCTGGGGGTGATTTTTGTTTTTCCTTTTTGTGGAGACCAGTCAGCAGGTCCTGCTCTAAGCAGAATTGTGAAGTAGGCAAAGTTCCTCTCTGGCACCTGCCACCATTTCCCTGTTGACATCCCCCACCCCCATTCATTTGGTCATTTGACCAATCAGCATTTACCAGGGGCTCACCACACCTTTCTGGTTAGGGTGTTATTTCTTTTTTCTTTCTTTTTTTTCTTTTTCTTTCTTTTTTCTTTTTTTTTTTTTTGAGACAGAGTCTCAAGCTATCTCTCTAGGTAGAGTGCCATGGAGTCACTGATCACAGCAACCTCAAACTCTTGGGTTTAGGCAATTCTCTTGCCTCAGCCTCCCAAGTAGCTGGGACTACAGGCACCTGCCACAATGCCCAGCTATTTTTGGTTACAGTTGTTGTAGTTGTTTTGGGGGGCCCAGGCTGGCTTTGAACTTGTCAGCTCCGGTGTATGTGGCTGGTGCCTGAGCCGCTTGAGCTACAGGCGCCGAGCCTAGGGTGTTATTCCGCAGTGGACTAAGGTTAAGTGTTTGGTAATTACACGGTCACAGTGACCGTCTATCTACACAATTGCTCAAGAGTGGTTTTGGTTTCTCCTCACCGCCAGTACCAGCAATTCCTACTACTTCTGCCATCAGTAGGTAGAATCTGGTCATGAATCCAACCACTTCTCTACATTCCCACTCTGCCCCCCTGGGTTAAACTGCCAACATCTACGGCTTCCATTGCTGCCATGGCATCCACTTTGATCTCCCATTTTCCTCTTTGCCCCCTAAAACACATCCTGTGAACAGCACTTATCTTTTAAAGTTGTAAGACCAAGGGTTCCCAGCTTCGAACTCTTCAATGGCTTGACATCCAGCACTGACTCCTTGCCATGGGTTTGGGGCCTACAAGGCCTCTTCTCTTTGGCTTCCTCTGGCTTCATCATTTACTCTGCTGGACCCACCCTGCCTTTATGCTGTAGCTCCCCACGTTCATCCCCATCTTTGGCATTTTCACTAGCCGTTCCCACTTTCTGGAATGTTCTTTCCTCTGATATTTGCATGATTGATTTTTCCTTGGCATCAGATCTCATTTCAGTGTCACCTCACAGAAAAGCGCCCCCTGCTCACCCAAGCTGACGTGGAGGTCGCTCCCTGGCATGCCTTCATTTTAGGTTTTCATTTGATACTTGCTCCAAGTTACAGTATCTGGTTTGTTACTTTTTCTTCCACAGGTGTTTTCCCTGGAATAGTGCCGGAGTCATAACCGGCATTGATATATTGTTGCTGAATGGATTTGTAAGCATTTGTTATGTGCTCCCGCACTTGACAAGTGTTATTTAATCCTATCAAGCACACTCTCATTATCTCAGTTTTACAAATCAGAAAAAATCAGAGCTATCTAAGGACCTCTAAGCAGGACTGGCTCCGTCCCTTGTGGGGGCCAATGCAAGGTGCATGTGCGGGGCCCTTGGGAAACATATCAGGAAGCTTTGAAGACAGAGACAGCAGGGCTGGATCAAGGGATTTTGGAGAGCTAGGAAATGTGAATTAAGCAGGGTGGTCTCCATTACCCTCACTGAAAGGGGAAGTGTGAGGAAGACTTAGAGGTGGAGGTGGTGGGAGGAGGAGAGGGAGCCCTTAGCTGAAAGTGGCAATGGGGGGACCAGGGAGGCGTTGCAGAGCTGCATGTAGAGAAAGGACACGATCTGGCTTTTATTAGGAAACCATCACCCCAGCGGCTGTGTTAATACACTGTGCTGCTTCAAGAATATGGGGAAATGGGCAAGGGAGGGGAGGGAGGGTGGAGGTTGAGGTGGAGGGAGGGTAATTGGTGGGGCCACACCTATGGTGCATCTTAGAAGGGTACAGGTGAAACTTACTACATGCAGAATATAAATGTCTTAACACAATACTAAGAAAATGCTATGAAGGCTGTGATAACCAGTTAGATGAAAATATTTCAAATTGTATATAAAACCAGCACATTGTACCCCATGATTGCATTAATGTACACAGCTATGATTTAATAAAAAAAAGAAAAAAAAAAGAATACACTGTGGAGGGGCAGGTGGAGACGATTTCCCACCTGGATACTGTAACTAATGAGATAGGAGGTTGAACCAGCGCAAGAGCTATGGAGTTGGGGAGAAGGGGTCTGATTTTTGCTGTATTTCATGAAAAGGGTCAATACGATTTGTGGATAGTGGAGACGCTGGGTGTATAAAAAAGAGAGGAGCCAAGGATGACTCCAAGGTTTGGACTGAGCCACTCAAGGAATGAGGTCACGGCCCACTGAGACGGGAAGGTCTGAGTGAAGCCGGGTTTTGCCAGGGAGATCGAGGAATTCCGTTTGGGATTTGGTAAGTTTGAGGTGGCTGTGAGGGAAGCGCTGAAGGATGAGTCTGGGGCTCCAGAGAGGCCTGGGCTGGGTGCATACACGTTCGAAGGCATCCACACCACGGGTCATAGTGAAAGCCAAGGGACAGAGTAAATCAGCAGGGCACCGTGAGGCTGGGTGGGTAGTTAGGGGAGCTCCCCGGCCACTGATATGAGGAGGTGCAGAGTAAGAAGGGGGGGATGACACTGCGCTCTCACCTGTGTCGAAGATGATGCCAGCTGGAGTGTGACGAGGCCGGTGCTATCTATGCCTTTGGAGCTTTTGGGTGAACTTGACAACAGCAAGTTCAGGGGAGAAGTAGGGAAGAGCCACCTCCCGGATGGAGTGGATTTAATCCAATCCAGTTTTGCTGCCACCCACTCAGCTCTTATTTATTTTGGGTGGGAAAGAGGTGGGTGGATCACTTGTAATTATTCTGCAGCTTTAAGAGAGAAAAGCGTACATATGAACTCACCTGATGATTTTATTATCTATTTTCGGGTACATGACATAAGGAAGGTGTTTTTAAAAAGTTTCTGTTTGTAATTGTTTTGAGTGTGACACTTCTTGATGCCATCTCCAGGGGGCAGTCCAGGCTTCCTCTTGTACCTCTCATAGTAGAAAACCATTTCTCCCTTCCCATCTTTCTCATTTTTTTCTGCTATAAACCATGCGATCCTTTATTGACTTTTTTCCATTTTGCATTAGAAAATGCATCTGCCCATCTGGCCTTTCCTCAGTGTCAGAGAGGTCTTCTCTCTTTGCTGAATTTCTGCTCTTCACATTGCTCAGAAGCTGAGTGATGAGATTTCTCCTGTACGAAAAGTGTCTGCACTTCTCCACTCTCCCCCCGCCTTTTTTTTTTTGAAGCAAAGACTCACTATGTTGCCCTTGGTAGAGTGCTGTGCCATCACAGCTCACAGCAACCTCTAACTCTTGAGCTTAAGTGATTCTCTTGTCTCAGCCTCCCAAGTAGCTGGGACTATAGATGCTCACCACAACACCCAGCTATTTTTTGTTGTAGTTGTCATTGTTGTTTAGCAGACCGAGGCCGGGTTTGAACCTACCAGTTCCAGTGCTTGTGGCTGGCTCCCTAACCACTGAGCTAGGGCGCCAAACCTCCACTCTCCCTCTTATCTAATGGGTTGAGGATATAGCTGTTCACAGCTGCAACTTCCACCAGCCAGGACATTTCCCCCCACCATTTGTAGGACCTCCTTGTAAATCTGTAACATCCACAGTACTGATCGGTGGTCTCTTTTCATAAACTTCGTGCATTCTATCTAAAATAACTGTGTTTTTCAAATTGAACAGGCTGTTTCTTATAACCAGTGATCAAGTGTATTTGAGGGTCAAAGAATATACTAAGTATTGTCATTGAATGAATGAGAGGCACAAGAAAAAGACAACCCCTCCCCCCCAAACCAAAAAGAAACCAAACATGTCAGAGGTCTACTGACACCAGAGTGGGACAGGAAAATCATTATGTTGGACAAGGTCCGACATGGGATCAGGAAAAAGTTTGAGGAGAGCCATCAGAGACAGAGCAGACCTGTTGCCACTGACTTCTGCAGCAGACGGGGTATAAGAAACAAGAAAGTAATTGGGGAGGGTGAAGGTTGAAAATGGGTTGGAAAAGATTTTTAAAAGATGAGAAAAATGAGAACAACATTCTTAAATGCTCATGGGATGTTCTAATCCAGGTGGAAAATTGATGATGATTACGATTAATTTCTGTATTTTTCATAAATATCACCCCATTATATCAGACTGATTCATTCATCATCTGGGGTTGATATGAAGTGGTGGTAGGCTTCTGTTTGGAAGCATTCAAATGTTACTATTCCTGCTGTATGTACTTCAGGTAGAAGACAGAATGATTTTATTTTATTTTATTTTTTTTGAGACAGAGCCTCAAGCTGTCCTCCTGGGGAGAGTGCCGTGGCATCACAGCTCACAGCAACCTCTAACTCCTGGGCTCAAGTGATTTTCCTGTCTCTGCCTCCCAAGTAGCTGGGACTACAGGTGCCCACCATAATGCCCAGCTATTTTTTGGTTGCAGTTGTCATTGTTGTTTGGCAGACCCAGGTTGGATTCGAACCCACCAGCTCAGGCGCATGTGGCTGGTGCCTTAGCTTCTTGAGCTACAGGCGCTGAGCCGAGAGAGAAATTTTAACTTGAGCCCCCCAGTAAAGATCAAAACTTACATACACTCATATGCATACCCCTTGTTGTCCTAAGTATTACAATTTAAAGGGTATTGGAGACAATGGGATCCCTACAAACCAATGACTTAGGTTCAGACTCTGTCCTCTCACTGTATACATCTCCCACATTCCTTACTGGAGCCCCAGCCCTGAGATGGTGAGTTGAGAGTTAAATTCTTCAGTGCCCTTGGTGGCATTCACACTTTCCCAGGACTTCCTGCTCTGTGGCATTTATTGGAGCAAATACCTTTGCTGGAGACAGAGGGAGGTGTGAAGCTGTCATGGACTCTCCAATAAGACCCCAAAAATCATTTGAAAGAGACCTTTCCCAATTTCTTATTCTAAGATGTGAGTATTCACTAATAGGTCACACATTCTCCTGAGCATTAGTTTTGACTCTCTGGTCAACAAGCCGTCATGTAACTGTTGGACGTGTAACTTAGACACGTCACATAACTGTTCAGGGCCTGAGTTTCTCAACTTGAGTCCATTCTGGTTTTGACTTTTTATTATTGTAACTTCTCTGAGTCTTTGTGGTGGAATGTTCTTTTCCTTTTGCTTCTCTCTTTGAGGACCATTAACACCACCCCCCCAAATACAGAGGGTGCCAAAAAATGTATACATATTGAAAGCGATTTTTTTTTTAGAAGTAAAATTGATTGTTTTCCAACAGAGTACAACTTGTGGGTAAAATACATGTACATTTCTTGTGTAGGTACAGTTAAGCAGTAATAGTACCTTCAATTCAACTTTGAAAAGTAATACATGGATAACATCTAAAATGTGCAGACATTTTTTGGGGCACCCTCTGTAAATTCAAGAGTGCATAAGTCAGAAGGCAATTCATTTTCTTTTCTTTCTGTTTTTATTGTGTTAAAA